>AWOL01S0106291.1:0-10508 GCA_000715115.1 Nicotiana otophora | reverse complement strand
TCACAGGCTGGGGGAGGAGCACAAACTCCCACTACTCCCACTCCGGAGCAGATGGCTCCCCAGTAGCAGGCTCTAACAGCCCCACCAGTTGGGGTAGTTCATCCAGTTATTGCGGCATAGGACGGTGATAGGTCCGCCATGTCTTCTGAGGCCTTATTGAGACTGGATAAGTTTACTAAGCTCTTTCCAGTTCACTTTAGTGGTACACCTTCTGAGGATCCACGTGATTATCTTGACCGTTGCCATGAGGTGCTGCGGAACATGGGTATAGTTGAGACTAATGGGGTTGATTTTGTTGTATTCCATATGACGGGTTCCACCAAGAGGTGGTGGAGAGATTTTATGTTGACCAGACCAGCTGGGTCGCCTACGCTGACTTGGGAGCAGTTCTCACGGCTATTTCTAGAGAAGTTCCTCCCTATCACATTGAGAGAGGATTTTCGCAGGCAGTTTGAGCGTCTCGAGCAGGGCAGTATGATTGTTACTCAATAAGAGACCCGCTTTGTGGATCTAGACCATCATGCTCTCCTTTTACTTCCTACTGAGGGAGAGAGAGTGAGGAGGTTTATTGAGGGACTTACTCACCCCATCAGGCTTCTGATGGCCAAGGAAACCGGAAGTGAGATTTCCTTTCAGGCGGCTGCTAATGTTGCTAGAATGATAGAGATGGTTCTTGCATAGGAAAGAAGGCAGGGGTCTGATAAGAGGCTTCGGTAGTTCGGTGGGTTCAGTGGTGCCTCGTCTGGAGACAGGGGTAATTTTGGTAGAGGTCATCCTCCCAAGCTGTTTCATTCAGCTCTCTAGGCATCCTACAGTGCACCACCAGCTCCTATTAGTGCACCTCCGATCCAGGGTTTCCAAGGTGGTTACTCAGGTCGACGTGGACAATTTCAGGGTCAGCAGTCACAGCAACCGAGGTCCTATTATACTTGTGGTGATCCGAGGCACATTGTTAGATTCTACCCCAGGTCTCAGGGCAACATGCAGCAACAAGGTTCTCGTGCTATGATTCCAGCACCAATTGCTTCACCGCCTGCTCAGCCAGCTAGAGGTAGGGCTCAGACAGCTAGAGGTGGAGGTCAGACCATTAGAGGTGGAGGTCAGGCCGTTAGAGGTGGATGCTAGCCAGTTAGAAGCCGTCCCAGGGACGCAATTTAGAGTGGTGGGGCCCAACCCCGATTTTATGCATTTCCAGCTAGGCCTGCGGTCGAATCATCTGATGCCGTGATTACAGGTATTGTTCCAGTTTGCCATAGAGATACTTCAGTTCTATTTGATCCAAGATCTACTTATTCCTATGTGTCCTCTTATTTTGCTTCATATCTGGTGATGCCTCGTGATTCTTTGAGTACTCCTGTGTGTGTGTCCACTCCGGTGGGAGATTCCATCTTGGTATATCATGTCTATCGTTCGTGTGTGGTTACTATTAGGAGTCTTAAGACTAGTGTGGATCTTCTACTTCTTGATATGGTAAATTTTGATGTCATCTTGGGTATGGATTGGCTGTCACCTTATCGTGCTATATTGGATTGTTATGCCAAGACGGTGACCCTAGCCATGCCGGGGTTACCTCGATTAGAGTGGAAAGGAACTCCTGGTCATTCTACCAGCAGGGTTATTTCTTATATGATGGCTCAACGTATGGTCGAGAAGGGGTGTCTAGCCTATTTGGCTTATATTCGCGATCCTAGTACGAATGTTCCTTCTATGGACTCAGTACCAGTTGTTAGTGAATTTCCAGAAGTATTTCCTGCAAATTTGCCGGGGATTCCACTCGACAGAGATATAGACTTCTGTATTGATTTGGCTCCGGGCACTCAGCCCATTTCTATTCCACCATACCATATGGCCCCACCGGAACTGAAAGAACTGAAGGAGCAGTTATAAGACTTGCTTGATCAGGGATTTATTAGGCCTAGTGTCTTGCCCCGANACTCAGCCCATTTCTATTCCACCATACCATATGGCCTCGCCGGAACTGAAAGAACTGAAGAAGCAGTTACAAGACTTGCTTGATCAGGGATTTATTAGGCCTAGTGTCTTTCCCTGGAGTGCACCACTGTTATTTGTAAAGAAGAAAGATGGTTCAATGCGAATGTGTATAGATTATCGGCAGTTGAACAAGGCTACAAATCGGGTCCAAACCTACACCACTATATAGTAGCAAGGAGTGGTCGATGCAGTTTTACCCGATGAGGTCGGGATCGATTTCCACAGGGAGTTAATTTGGTTTGGAGTTGGGTATCTAACTAATCTAGATGTGCGTGTTGTTCCTAATTGCACTTCCAAACATTGTTGCGATTGATTCTATTCTAATTTTATACTATATTATGCTGAGTGTAAGCTAAGTACAATATTTTTGGTCAAAGTTTTCAAGTGTTAAAATGCACTAGGGAAGTGACTTCAGCCTAGGTGAGTATCTAATGGGTATCAAGAATCTAGGACAAGTTGGTATTGATTGGGGTCGTGATATAACCATCACACGTAAATGCTCACTCTATACCTCTCGGTAGTTTGACTGACTTTGCCCGATTTGGCTTTCTCAAGCCCAAATGGGTGTTCATACAATACAAATAAAATTTGCTCGAGTCGGGTATTACTATCTCTAGGCTTAATCCTTTAATTGGGGCTATCAATCTCTTGATTTCGCCCCAATTCCTTGTTAGCCTAATTTTTCTAGACTTAGTCCCTCTTTCTGAAGAAGAGCCTAAGTCATAAAGGCATGAATTAGTGTTTGCGACCACTAATTCTATAATTTTAGCATAAATTAGGCTAAATATCACTAACCCATAAACAATTAAGCCCTAAAATTCAAGACCCATTAAATACCCACACTAAGGTTGGGTCACAACCCTAGCTATGGTGTCTAGCTACACATAATAGCAGCAGAAATCAAAGATAAAGATGAAATATAAGCAATAATATTAAAGTACTAGATGGAAATCTAAACTACGAAGGTAAATCTATTATAAAATTGCCCAAAAGGGGAAAACACCAGCCGTTCATGTGCTCTGCTCTACAAAACTTGACCTAAAAATATCATAAATATCTATCTATACACAGCTGAAATTTTCTGACAAAAATGCCCATGCGGAGGATTCGCGGATGCGTAATTCTGACCGCACTTGAGCTTTCGCGGCCACATAATAATAAGTGCGGTCCGCGTTTCTTCAATGCTAGGCTTGGATTGGACTTAGTTTCACGGACTGCGTAATTTCAACTGCGTCCGCGTGAGCTTCCATCGCAGCCGCGTAATTTGGACGCAGACCGCGTTCTTCAGTTAAGCCTGACTTGCAGGGTCTCTGCACCTCAAGATGCGCTCTCAGCGGAATTCCCTTCGCGTTCGCGTAAGATCAATTCGCGGCGGCGTAATTTGGACGCGGGCTGCGTTCTTCATTTGAGCCCAACCTGTAGAGTCTCTGAACCTCGAACCACGCTCTCAGCAAAAATCTCATCGAGGCCGCGCTAAAGATTTTACGGTCGCGCTTTTCCAATGCGGTCAGCATTTATTTTAGTACTCAAAGCAACTTCTCTGAATCTGCTTTTACGGACCGCGTAATAGTGGCCTCTTCAGCGGTGGTCCTTACGCGGCTGCGCTTTTCTGCCGTTCTCAGCGCTCCAGTCTCAGCCTTGGATTAGTGCAAGTTTGATTCCTTCATGAGTTGATTATGGCTTTGACTCATTTTGACCAAACCCTGCAATCAAGCACATTAAGTTAGTTTTCGGGAATACCTTTACACATTTTTGACTCAAAATCTAATCAAAAGAGAGCAAATAATAGGCTAAGACCACTAGTTATCAGCTACTATCAAGAACAAGTATCCACTGCCAAGAATTGATGACTTATTCGATCAGCTTCAGGGTGCCAAGGTGTTTTCAAAGATCGACTTGAGGTCTATTTACCATCAGTTGAAGATTAGGGTATCTGATGTCCCTAAGACAGTTTTTCGGACTCGGTATGGGCATTATGAATTCCTAGTGATGTCATTTGGGCTGAAAAATGCCTCAGCAACATTTATGGATTTGATGAACTGGGTATTCAAATACTATTGGATTCTTTTGTGGTTGTTTTCATAGATGATATCTTGATTTACTCCAGTAGTAGAGAGGAGCATGAGCAGTATCTTCGGAGTATGCTTCAGACTTTGATGAATAATCAGTTATATGCCATCAAAATGTGAATTTTGGTTAGACTCAGTTGATTTTTTGGGGCATGTTGTATCGGCAGAAGGCATAAAAGTAGATTCTAAGAAAATTGAGGCTGTTCAGAATTGGCCTAGACCTACTTCAGTTTGGCAGGTTATTATCGTCGGTTCGTGGAGGGTTTTTCATCTATAGCAAGCCCATCGACAAGACTGACCCAGAAAGGTGTCCCATTCAGATGGTCAGATGAGTGTGAGTTGAGGTTTTGGAAGCTCAAGACCACTTTGACTACGACGCCAGTGTTGGTATTACCCACAAGTTCAGGATCTTATACGGTGTATTGTGATGCATCTCGTGTTGGGCTTGGTGCAGTATTTATGCAAGATGGGAGGGTGATTGCATATGCGTCGCGACAGTTAAAAGTTCACGAGAAGAATTATCCTGTTCATGACTTAGAATTGGCAGCCATTATTCATGCACTGAAGATTTGGAGGCATTACCTATACGGTGTCTCGTGTGAGGTATTTATTGATCATCGTAGCTTACAATATCTGTTCAAACAAAAGTATCTCAATTTGAGGCAGAGAAGATGGTTGGAGCTATTGAAGGACTATGATATCACTATTTTGTATCACCCCAAAAAGGCCAATGTGGTGGAAGATGCTTTGAGTAGAAAGGCTGTGAGTCTGGGCAGTCTTGCATATATTCAGGTGGATGAGAGACCGTTAGCGACAGATGTTCAGACTTTGGCTAATCAGTTCATGAGGTTAGATATTTCAGAACCCAGTCGGGTTCTAGCTTGCACAGTCGCTCAGTCTTCTTTATATGAGCGCATTAGAGAGCGGCAGTATGATGATCCTCATTTACTTGTCCTTAAGGACACAGTGTGGCACGGTGATGCCAAACAGGTTGCTGTGGGGAAAGATGGAGTTCTGCGAATGCAGTGTTGTATTTGTGTGCCTAATGTGGAAGGGCTCCGTGAATTAATTCTGGAAGAAGCCCACAGTTCCCGGTATACTATTCATCCAGGTGCGGCCAAAATGTATCAATATTTGCGACAACATTACTAGTGGAGGAGAATGAAGAAGGATATAGTTGCATATGTAGCTCGGTGTCTGAATTGTCAGCAAGTTAAGTACGAGCATTAGAGACCCGGTGGTTTGCTTCAGAAGTTAAAAATTCCTGAGTGGAAGTGGGAACGTATCATTATGGATTTTGTTGTTGGACTTCCACGGACTCAGAGAAAATTTGACGCAGTTTGGGTCATTGTGGACAGGTTGACCAAGTCAGCACATTTCATTTCAGTGGCCGTTACCTATTCTTCAAAGCGGTTAGCTGAAATTTACATTCGTGAGATTGTCCGCCTTCACGGTGTGCCCGTGTCTATCATTTCTGATCAAGGTACGCAGTTCACTTCGCACTTTTGTAGAGTTGTACATCGTAAGTTAGGCACACGGATTGAGTTGAGTACAACATTTCATCTACAGACAGACGGATAGTCAGAACGCACTATTCAGATATTAGAAGATATGCTCCGCGCTTGTGTTATAGACTTTGGAGGTTCTTGGGATCAATTCTTGCCACTTGTGGAGTTTGCCTATATTAATAGCTACCACTCGAGCATTCAGATGGCTCCATATGAGGCATTATACGGAAGACGGTGTCGTTCGCCAGCTGGTTGTTTGAACCAGGAGAGGCTTGGTAGTTGGGTACCGAATTGGTACAGGATGCCTTGGATAAGGTCAAAATTATTCAGGATCAACTTCACACAGCTCAGTCTAGGCAAAAGAGTTATGCTGAGCGTAAAGTTCGTGACTTTGCATTCATCGTTGGAGAGAGAGTATTGCTCTGGGTTTCACCTATGAAGGGTGTAATGAGATTCAAAAATAAGGGCAAGTTGAGGCCTAGGTATATTGGACCCTTTAAAATTCTTGAAAGGGTGGGTGAAGTAGCCTACAGGCTTGCACTACCACCTAATTTATCAACAGTACATTCGGTGTTCCATATGTCTATACTCCGAAAATATCATGGTGATCCCTCCCATGTATTAGATTTCAGCTAAGTCCAATTGGACAAAGATTTGACTTATGAAGAGGAGCCAGTAGCTATTCTAGCCTGGCAGGTCCGATAGTTGAAGTCTAAGAGTTATCCATCAGTTCGAGTGTAATGGAGAGGTCAGCCGGTAGAAGCATCTACCTGGGAGTCCGAGTCGGACATGCAGATTAAATATCTACACCTTTTCACCAGCTCAGGTACTTTTCTAATTCCGTTCGAGGACGAATGTTTGTTTTAGAGGTAGAGAATGTGATGACCCAAAAGGTCATCTTTAAATTTAATAATTAATTTTGTATTCTAAGACCTCAAAAAGCACTATTTATCATTCATCGACTTGCGTGTACAGTCTGTATAATGTTCCGGAATGTTTTAATGCAAAAATTGGATTAAAATGTGAAATAGAGCCTTAAAACTCAACTGAGTTGGTCAATATTTTGAGCAAACAGACTCAGATCAATATTTTGACAGCTCCGGTAGGTCCGTATTGTGATTTGAGACTTGGGCGTATGCCCAGAATTTAATTTGGAGGTCCCTAGCTCAAGTTATGGCCATTTAACAGAAACTAGGAATTTAAATGCTAAAGATTTTCAAGTTTGACCACGGATTTGACTTTTTGATATCGGAGCCGGAATTTGATTTTGGAAATTGGAATAGATCAGTTATGTCATTTATGACTTGTGTGCCAAATTTGAAGTGATTCCGGATCCATTTAACATGTTTCGGCACAAGTTTTGGTAAATGGAAAAGTTTGAAGCTCTTAAGTTCGAATCGAGGTGTGAATTATAAATTCGATATTGTTTGATATGATTTGAGACCCCGAGTAAGTCCGTATTATGTTATGCGACTTGTTGGTATATTCGGATGGGGTCCCGAGTACCCCTAGTGTGATTCGAATCGAAATCGGAACAAAAATTGGACTTAAGCAAAATCTGAAATTTTGCTGCTTCTGGTGCCTTCGCTTCTGCGAAGCCTTGGCCGCAAAAGCGGCTCCGCAGAAGCGAGCAATCCCTCGCAGAAACGGCCTGGGCAAGCTGGGCAAAGAGCTGCAGGTGCGGGACCTCAAATGCACCCGCGCGTCCACAGAAGCGGACCCTTTGATCGCAGAAGCGGAAGGCATCGCAGATGCGTATTTGCTTCCGCAGAAGCGAGACCGCAGGCGCGGTCAAGTGCACCGCAGAAGTGAAAATTCCTGGGCAGTGTATAAATCGAAGAGTTCAAGATTTTTCTCATTTTTAGACATTTCAAGCACGAATTTAGGCGATTTCAAAGGGGTTTTTCACGACTTTGAATTGGGTAAGTGTTCTATAACCAAAAGTGATTATATTTCATAAATCCATGTCTATATTCATCATTTATTTCGGATTTAGATGGAAGAAATTGAAATTTTTGTAAAACTTTCCAAAAATAAAAAATTAAGATTTGAAGGTCCATTTGATATCGAAATTTGGTAATCTTTGTATGGTTGGACTCGTCTCGGAACAAGTGTTCGGATTTCGTAAGTGTTTTCGAGATTCGAGACATGGGACTCACTGTTGATTTTTGAGATGAATTTCGGATTTTAATCCGAAAAATTAGTAAATTCATATGGAATTAATTCCTACAATTTGTATTGAGTATATTGAATTGTTTATGACTAGATTTGAGGATTTCGGACACGAATTCGCGAGGCAAAGGTTTATTGGATTCTTGAATTTGGTTGCAAAGTGAGGTAAGTGTCGTGGTTAACCTTGACTTGAGTGAGTAGGACTTATTTGTCTATTTGCTACATCATATAATGTGCAGATACAACGTATATGTGAGGTGACGAGTACTTATGCGTTGGGGTTGAGTCAAAGCATGCATGTAAAAATTATCTATTGTGAATAATTGCCTATTTAATTAAGATATTCTTGCTTAAGTTTATTATTGATTATTTGATCATTATTCGAGAAATTATTATTCATTTAATTATTGTTGAATATTTTGGAAGGTAAAGTCGGTATTCTAGTATTGAAATGATTGATAAGTGTATATCCCCGCATTTAAATACTCTTTTNTGACAAGTACTTATGCGTTGTGGTTGAGTCAAAGCTTGCGGGTGAAATTTGTTTATTGTGAATAATTGCCAATTTAATTAAGATATTCATGCTTAATTTAATATTGATTATTTGATCATTATTCGTGAAATTATTATTTATTTAATTGTTGTTGAATATTTTGGAAGGTGAAGTTGGTATTCTGGTATTGAATTAATTGATAAGTGTATATCCCCACATTTAAATACTATTCCAAATTTATATTTTTATTTTCATGGTAAGGAAGAGTGTAAAAGCACGAAGGGTGATGCCGTGCCATTTTCATTAGCTATAATATCATTATCATGGTAAGGACGAGTGTAAAAACACGAATGGTATTGCCGTGCCATTCATGAGTGTAAAAGCACGAAGGGTGATGCCGTGTCATTTCCAGAGAGAGTAAAAGCACGAAGGGTGATGCCATGTCAAATGAGAGTAAAAGCACGAAGGGTGGTGCCGTGCCATTTTCATATCATTAGTTGCTCATTTTATTGTTGAGGGATTATTTGGCTGCTAAGTGATAATTCTCCTGCTGAAATTATTATATCAACCCCCTTCGCACGTTCCCTCCCAAATTTATAAAGTGTTATTTATTGTTTTATTGTTGCTTCGTATTTGTATATACTTGTATAAGTTGTTTACGTATGTGTCCTGTCATAGCCTCGTCACTACTTCGTCGAGGTTAGGCTCAACACTTACGGAGTACATGTGGTCGGTTATACTCATACTACACTCTGCACTTCTTGTGCAGATTTTGAAGTTGCTCCCAGTAGCGTACCATAGACGTGCTCGGATTCAGCTACTCATAGGAGACTTGAGGTATAACTGCACAGCGTTCGCATTTTTGAAGTTCCCCTCTATCTTATCTCAGCTGTATATTATCTTTCAAACAACTTGAATATTATTCAGACCTTTATTTATATTATTCTGGTAGTTCATGCACTCGTGACACCAGATTCGGGGATGTATTTTGATAATTCGGTATTTATGGCCTTCCGTACTTTATTTCAGTAATTGACTTCTATTTAATTAAAATTACTTAAAATAGTTAAGATTATTTTAACATTGACTTGCCTAGCAAGTGAAATGTTAGACGCCATCACGACCCTGAAGGTGAAAATTTCGGGTCGTGACATCATTATGGCTTATTAATAATATTTATTTTATGCGATTTTCTCATCTTTATTGTTGAATATTTTAGTACAATGCCATGAATCATCTCATATATATGCTATTTTATTAAAAAAATACCTTATATAGTTCTGTCTTGCTAGGATTAAAGAAATATTTGGAGCACAAATTTTATGTTTTTTGCTATGAAGACTTTATGAAAAAAAATTTCGAAAACCCGAAAACCCGAGAAAAATCGAGATTTAAAAACCCGACTTTTATTGGTTTGGTTTGGTCTTTAGATTTAATAACCCGATATAATTGGTTTGATTTGGTAATTAAAAATTTCGAACCAACCCGACCTATGAACATCCTATCTAAGAGAATAGTTTAGTAGCCATATTTAAATTGCTAAATGCTATGGATAGGATCCATCATCAATTTTTCACATATGCATCTATAATAGGTAACATCATATCTAAAATCAGGTTAACTAATTATCATATCATATTATCATCTCATCTCATACTATATTGTAATTGTAAAGACCGAAAGTGAAAATTTAAAAACCAAAGTGTCCATCGTAAGTTAAACAACTTTTATATCCTTATAAAACTAATTTAGTACACAATGTATGTAAATTACAAGGTTAGTCATGGAATTTTTAATTGCATTTGTAGATACATGTATCTACGGTAATCACATTATACAAAGTTAATGTTTAAATGAATACATGTATCACCCTATTATTCCATAAAAAACGGGTGCATTAACCAAACTTTTCTTCTTTCCTCTCATGAAGCTAGCAATCAAGGAAATGAATAATCTTTCATTGCGTTAACTTATCATTCTTTCATCATCTTTCATTGTCATCATTTCATTTTTTTTCCTTTCTCAAAGAAAGTTTAACATGTTTATGCATATATAACATGCATTTTATTTGAAATCAAAAAAAGGAGAGAGGATAAAATGAAGTAAATTAAAAGAATTAAATGATCTAATGAGTTGTTTTTAAATCGTCTTTTAGAAGTTTTCAAGTCCCTTTATGTTGATTTCTTTTCTTCAAGTTTTTGGTTAGATTTGCTGTTATTTTATTTGCTTAGCCTTGAAAAGAATCTTTGGATTTTGTTTAATTTTGTGGGGTTA
>AWOL01S0106289.1:0-14064 GCA_000715115.1 Nicotiana otophora | reverse complement strand
AAATAATGAATACAAGTACAACCAATTAATCAAGTCCTTCCAATATAAATCTTTCGCCTATATGTTTTTCAAATAGAAATCTTCAGAATATAATACTTTCAAATAAATCTCTTTCAAATAAATCTCTTTCAAATCTCTTTCCTTCAAATAAATATCTTTCAAATAAAATTCTTTCAAATAAATATCTTTCGAATAAAAGTTACCCTATGACACGACTTTTCAAAATCATAAAATACGGGTCTCAGCCCACTTTCATAATTCCACTACACCCCGTGCCAATTTCTCTATCACAACCGCACAGATAACTCACGTGCCAAATATCATCATCATTTAACCACCGCACCTC
Organism: Nicotiana otophora; assembly: GCA_000715115.1. Lineage (NCBI taxonomy): Eukaryota > Viridiplantae > Streptophyta > Magnoliopsida > Solanales > Solanaceae > Nicotiana > Nicotiana otophora. Next base: position 13,718 of record AWOL01S0106289.1, on the reverse strand, counting down.
GTGCCCACATTTCATATCACAACTGCACGGACAATTCACAATATCTTCATTCTTTTACTCACGACACTTCGTGCTCACATTTCATATCACAACTGCACGAACAGTTCACGTGCCAATATCATCATTATTTACTCACGACACCTCGTGCCCACATTTCATTTCATAATTTGCCTGGCAATAACCAGAGGCTCCCAATTTTAACATAGATCAGACTATTATCAATTTACCAACAACAAGAAAAATTGCACAATGTATAAAAGTAAACACAAGAAAAATCACAACATCACATGAAAATTACCAACGCAATAACCCCATATCATCACATATCATCCCTGAATATATCCACCCTTATCTCTCTTATAGCCACTCATATCACTCCTATAATAGCCTCTCTTATCCCTCCGCCCTGACAATATCAATAGCCACCCTTATCGCTCGTATAGCCACCCTTATCTCTTCTATATCTACCCTTATCACTCCGTCCAGACAATATCCCAACACACATAACAACGGTGAAATATCACCCTTATACCCACATAATATCAACAGTGAAATGCCACCCTTATATCCTCAAAATAATAACTTAAATAACACAATACTTTATACGGAATATTATCACGGCAACATAACAAAATCAATTCATATCACAATTTTTCCAATGGCCATAACCTATTCCAAAGATATAATAAAATCAATTAATTTCATAACAAATAGCCCAAGACTCCACACAATGTGTATAAAACCTCAAAACAACAACAGAAATAAAAAATACTCAGTATAGGGCAACGCCTTCATTAATCTAAATTCTTGATAACTATATAACACCTCGGTTTAAACTTATTTCATTAATTATTTACAGATGGATTATCCATAATATAATTATTTCTAAGAAATATCAAATCTCCAAACTCATGGAATTTACATAAATATACAAGCAATAACCACATCAAATTGTCATATAAAAACAAATTCAACAAACGCGAATTGAGGCATGGCTAATAGATGATTTAATAAATGCCAATAATTATTCAATTTACTACACAATATGTTTAAGACTTTAACCCAATCAATTTTGCACATATAAGCCCGAGTACGTACTCGTCACCTCGCGTACACGGCTTTTCACATTTCACAAATGGCACATAAGACTCGATGCCTAAGGGGTAATTCCCTCACTCAAGGTTAGGCAAGATACTTACCTCAAATCACGCTATCGCAATCCAATAGTAGACCTTTTCCTCGATTATCACAAATTATAGGAATCAATCCCATATGAAAATACTAAATTTTCCAATAAAATTCGAAATTAACTCAAAACTCGCCCGTGGGGCTCACATCTCGGAATCCGATGAAAGTTACGAAGTATGAACGCCCATTCAACCACGAGTGCAACCATACCAAAATTACTAAATTCTAATATCAACTCGACCCTCAAATCTTTAATTAAAGTCTTTGAAACTTTCTACCATTTTCAACCCAATCTTTACCCATTTGAACTCAATAATCTTTCAACAAACCTTATTGGTATGTGTATGTATAAATAATACTCTTATACCCAAGAATCATACTTCCAACCACCCATCTTTACCCAAACATTGCATTCTCAAGACCCACCCTTAGGGTTCATGCAATATCTCATTATAACTTCAAATAAAACTCATAAACTTGCTACCCATACCCCAATATGACATACATATGAAGCTCAACTGAAGGAATTACCTCTTGGTGGAAGAATCTCACTTTTTCTTTTTTTGGTGTTCTTGAATATTCAACCCATTTCCTATGGATTTGATCCATATAAATGTTAGTGTTATCAGTAAATGATGTTATATAATCATCCTTGAGCCAAAACAACTCACCTTGAATTGTATCCATGGTGGAAAAGCTCCTCCTTCTCTCTAGAAATCAATTCCAAGTTGAAGAACCAGTTTCCTCTCTCTAAACCCCTTGTTTCAGCCCCTTTAAAATGCCCTTGGAGCTGCGTAGCCTCCTGCGTAGGCTATGCACAAAGGCTACGTAGGGTAGACTTCTATCCCCCTTCAGTTGGAAGATGTTGGATTTGCCTACGCAATGGTGCGTAGGCTACGCTACTATGTTACGTAGGCTACGCAAGGCTCGCGTAGCTATTCTGCCACCCTTTAGTAAAAAGGTCATAACTTCTTGTAGGAATCTCCAAATCACAAACGGGTTGAATCATTAGAAACTAGACACATAGAAATTTCGTTTTATGGGTTATACACCATATAACTCTTCATATCATAAGAGTTATGCTCGTTTGAATTTAGGTTTTGTGCGAATTCACTTGAAACTTTACTCCATCGTATAATTTCCAACTTGGCTTAGCTTTGGGCTCTTCTTAGACCATATATCACTTATAATATGCCTCGTACACTTATTATCATATTCAGTTGATATCCATCATATTAATAGCCCTCGTTTGCACGCAAAATAATATAATTAGCATACATCAACTTTCTAATTCCGCCAAAATGCGCCAAATTGTTCTACGGACTTCCAACTCCAACTCCGGACATACGCCTAAGTCTGAAATCACCATACGAAGCTATTCGGATAATCAAAACTCTATTCCGGGGTCATTTGCTCAAAAGTCAACTCTCCGGCCAACTCTTTTCTTTTAAGCTTCTTAAATAAGAATTGTTCTTCCAATTTGAACCTAAATCATCCGAAAATCAAACTCGACCACACACGCAAGTCATAATACACATCACAAAGCTGTTTGGGACCTTAAGTCGCTAAACGATACGCTAATTCACAAAACGACAAGTCGGGTCGTTACATTCTCCCTCTCTTAAACATACATTCGTCCTCGAACGTGCCAAGAATTATTCTGAGGATATTAAATTACTGAGTGTATTCTTACACACATATGTGTAGGTGAATCTATGCCACCGCAAATTTAACATGGCCCGACAACACCATCTCAGTTGCGATTATTTCTTTTATCCTCATTTATAAACATTAAAGCAAACTTCTTACACTCCAATTAATTTCAAAAGGCCTTATTATCACATCAACACACGGTATTAGGTTTAACAAGCTATAGCAACTCGTGCCTACGCACACATCAACGTATGCCCATAACTACATCTCTGGTCATAATAGCTGTTTATAATTAATTCCAGCATCCTAAATTAATCTCATATTAACTAAAATCTCATTTCCAATTTTCGCAACACTGACAGCAACACACGAGGCATGAAGACCTCATAATTATTTAACTGAATTAACGAGTCGCATTTAACAGCACCTGGGCACTTACCTTATAAGCTAAAATGCCATGTTTAACACACGAATATGGATAAATATGCACAGAAACATATAAAAGAATTATCAAATAAGCCTAACAGGCATGACTCCCCATTAATACTATAGTTCAAATTTAATTTCACAAAGGGAGAATTTAAACTCATAAATGTTTCACCACAAGGACCTCGTCCTTATATAACTTCCACAGCGGCTTGTAACCTAGTTTAAATATTTCATATCATATAAAAGTGTGAGGATCTCGTACTCAACTCTGAATCACAAGTATTTTGCACATTGTGCCAACTGAAACTTTTTCATTTCCTTTCTTTCTTCTTTTTAATAAATTCCGTAAACAATTTTGACAACAAATAATGAACCCCCATACCAATAGGGCATGTACTTCATAAGATTAAACTCAATTATTCTGAAATCACATCAAAACTCACTATAGTGTGTAATAAAAAGTCATTTTTTGGACTTATAGCCATCAATAGTGAACAAAAATAAAAATGATAGACATGGGCTAACATCATCAAATCTCCCACCAGGGATAAACACGTGAGTGGTGTACAAAATCACTAACTCACCATACATGGAGCATGATAGGAGGTCTCACCTCAATAATTGGAATTGAATCAAAATAAGAACTCCTCTATTACGAATTAAATCATACATGTAACGACACCATCATGTGTAGCGACCTCGGCCATAGCATATCAATGAGTCGGGCCTCCCCCTCTAAGGCTCCCTCTACCTGCTTGTCCTCCACCCCTACCTGGCTGTGCATGTGGGGTAGTAACTGGAATAGAGCCTGTAGCGTGAGTATTCTGATGAAATCCGCCTTTCCCAAGTCTGGGACAATCTATCGTGATGTGCCTAGTATCACCACACTGATAACAACCCCTCTGCGGGTTCNACCCCGATATCAAAAATTCCACTCTTGGTCAAACTCCCCAAAAACCTTCAAATTTCCAACTTTCACCAAATGACCCCAAAATGACCTACAAACTTCCAAATCCACATCCGAGCGCTCTCCTAAGATCAGAATCACCATGCGGAGCTATTCTCAAGCTCGGAATCCCAAACGGACACCGATAATATCAAAATCCACTTCAACCCAAACTTAGGAAATTTTTAAACTTTAAAAATACCAACCTTCATTAATATGCACCGAAATACTCCCGAGCCACCTGATACTCGACCTGAACATACGCCCAAGTCCGAAATCATCATACGGACCTACTGGAATTATCATAATTTTATTCTGAAGTCGTTTGCTCAAAAGTCAAACTCCGGTCAACTCTTTTCATTTAAGCTTCAAAAATGAGAACTGTTCTTTCAATTTAAATTCTGAATCTTCCAAAAATCAAACGACCACACACACAAGTCATAATACGTATTGCGAAGTTGCTCGGGACCTTAAGTAGCTGAATGGGGCATAAATTCTTAAAATGACAAGTCGGGTCGTTACATTCTCCCCATCTTAAACATACGTTCATCCTCGAACGTGCCAAGAATTATTCTAATGACATTAAATTACTGAGTGTATTATTTCACATATACTCATGGGTGATTCTACGTCACCGTAAATTTAACAGGGGTCCGACAACATCATCTTGGTGGAGATTATTTCTTTTATTCACACTTATAAGCTTTAAAGTCAATTCCTTACACTCCAATCAATTTCAAATTCCTTACATCAACATACAATATTAGTTTCAACCGGTTGTAGCAACTCGTGCCTATGCACACATCATACGTATGTCCATAACTACATCTCTGGTCATAATAGCTGTTTATAATTAACTTCAGCATCCTCAATTAATCTCATCTTAACCAAAATCTCATATCTAATTTTCACAACACTGACGACAACACGCTAGGCATGAAGACCTCATAATTATTTACTCGGGTTAACGAGTCACATTTTAACGCCACCTGGGCACTCACTTCGTAGGCTAAAACTCAATAATTACAACACAATTATGGCACATAAAAACATAAAAGAATTATCACATAAGCCTATCAGGCATGACTCCCTATTAATACTATAGTATAAATTAAATTTCACAAAGGGAGAATTTAAACTCAAAAATATTTCACCACAAGGACCTCGTCCTTATATAACTTCCACCATGGCTTGTAGACCAATTTAAATATTTCACATCATATAAAAATGCGAGGATCTCGTCCTCAACTCCGAATCACAAGTATTTTGCATATTGTGCCAACTGAAATTTTCAATTTCTCTTCTTTCTTCTTTTCAATAAATTTCGTAAATAAATTTGTTTTCACCACACATAATGAACCCCCATACCAATAGGGCATATAATTCATAAAATTAAAATCAATTATTCCAAAATCACATCAAAATGCATTGTAGTGAGTAATAGAAAGTTATTTTTGGACTTATAGCCATCAATAGTGAACAAAAATAAAAATGATAGACATGGGCTAACATCATCAAATCTCCCACCAGGGATAAACACGTGAGTGGTGTACAAAATCACTAACTCACCATACATGGAGCATGATAGGAGGTCTCACCTCAATAATTGGAATTGAATCAAAATAAGAACTCCTCTATTACGAATTAAATCATACATGTAACGACACCATCATGTGTAGCGACCTCGGCCATAGCATATCAATGAGTCGGGCCTCCCCCTCTAAGGCTCCCTCTACCTGCTTGTCCTCCACCCCTACCTGGCTGTGCATGTGGGGTAGTAACTGGAATAGAGCCTGTAGCGTGAGTATTCTGATGAAATCCGCCTTTCCCAAGTCTGGGACAATCTATCGTGATGTGCCTAGTATCACCACACTGATAACAACCCCTCTGCGGGTTCGGCTGCTCATGCTGAGTCTGTGCCGGATAACTGGAATAACCATTAAAGGAACCCCGTGCCGATGGTGCATTAAAATAACTTTCTGGAGCACCATGAGTATTCTGAAATTGTTTCCATGGCCCCGTTGATACTGAAATGTAGAATTATTAAGGACGCAGGAATCCCGCAAGTCCCAACATCATCCCATACAGTTCTCAGCTCTTAATCATATACAAGTTTTGGAGAACCTTTCAATACAACATATATATAGCTTAGGCCAAAACTGATATAACACATGACCCTGCAATCTGATCATTAATAGTGGACTCCCCTCACTTGGCGCGAAGCCATAGGACACAGTCCGATGATCCACAATACTAACCTTCACCGCTCGTACATCACCAGTCATAAGACACATCAAGCCATTTATTAGGCACATGTCATCCTCGGGATAGTTAAAATTGCTTCCTTGTGTACCTTGACTGCTAGTATGTACCTTTCACTAAAGGTAACTCCCATACGAACTACATAGTCTCTAATACCACCAACAATCTTCAGATCTACATCCACCTCGTGACCCTACCACGATTGTGACGATTAGGCAATTAATTAAACCTTCTTAAGATCATACTTATCAACCAGATGTCAGAACCTGTTGCACCCCCATGTGCACAACTGAATGATCTCTCAATACTTCCGCATCCTCGATCTGGATGACACGTTGTAACAATGGTTGAGCAACCCTGGCTCCGTTATAACCCCTATGTAGTATCACGAACTGTTGGCGCATAGTTGATACCGAGGGTACAATTTCATACCCGAGTGGATGCAAAAGAACATAAGATATATTCTTCAAGCTGAATAAATGCCGCATGATAAGGAATGAAAGAAGTGAATATTTTTCCTACTAGCTCTGTAGCCTCTCGAAGATAAGTACAGACGTATCCGTACCGATCCGCAAGACTCTACCAAACTCGTTCATGACTCGTAGAACCTATGAACCTAGAGCTCTGATACTAACTTGTCACAATCCAAAACCCCACCATAAGCGTCATGATGGCACTTAGTCTCTAAGGCCAGGTAAGCTGATTACAATAACAATTCGAGCCATTTCATTTTACATATATATATAAACCAACAGTGAAAATAATTACAAATATAACAACCTCCCAAGACTAGTAATACTGAGTCACGAACTCTAACTGAATACATGAAATGATCTCAAGGATCAATTACTCAATACTTTTTGATTAATAATTAATAGTACAATAAAATAAACACACTTCAAGGGACTGCGGCAACCAAGAAGCTCTACCTTGAATCCTTGCGATCACACTTTAACTCTGTCCGAGTTCGATAGATCCAATACTTCACTCTACAAAAAAATATGTAGAAGTATAGTATGAGTACACCGCTGTCGGCAACCAGAAAGTATCAAGACTAACCTCAGTGGAGTAGTGACGAAGTACAGTCGAGACACTCACTAGTCTAATAACCTATGCCATATAGTATACAAAAATAATAGTAAACAAATAAAAATGATGGCAATAATAATCCACCAGTGACATACATAGCAGGGCGACAAGAATACCATAAATATTGAGCAACAAATAATTAATAGATGTACAACCAATTAATCAAGTCCTTCCAATATAAATATTTCGCCTATATGTTTTTCAAATAGAAATCTTCACGATATAATACTTTCAAATAAATCTCTTTCAAATCTCTTTCCTTCAAATAAATATCTTTCAAATAAATATCTTTGGAATAAAAGTCACTCTGAGACACAGCATTTCAAAATCATAAAATACGGGTCTCAACCCACTTTCATATTTCTACGGTACCTCGTGCCAATTTCTCTATCACAACCGCACGGACAACTCACGTGCCAAATATCATCATCATTTAACCATGGCATCTCGTGCCCACATTTCATATTACAACTGCACGGACAATTCACGTGCCAATATCATCATATTTTTACTCATGACACTTCGTGCCTACATTTCATATCACAACTGCCCGGACAGTTCACGTGCCAATATCATCATTATTTACTCACGATACCTCGTGCCCACATTTCATTTCATAATTCGCTTGGCAAAAACCACAGGCTACCAATTTCAATATAGATCAGACTATTATCAATTTACCAACAACTAGACAAATTGCACAAGTTATAAAAATAAACACAAGGAAAATCACAACATCACATGAAAATTACCAATGCAATAACCCCACATCATGAATTATCATCCTTGACAATAGACACCCTTATCTCCTCTATAGCCACCCTTATCACTCCTATAATAGCCTTCATTATCCCCCACCCTCATAATATCAATAGCCACCCTTATCTCTCCTATATCCACCTTTATCGCTCTGCCCAGATAATATCCCAACACACATAACAACGATAAAATACCACCCTTATATCCTCAAAATAATAACGCAAATAACACAATAATTTAATCGAAATATTATCAGGGAAACATAACAAAATAAATTCATATCACAATTTGCCCAATGGCCATAACCAATTCCAAAGATATAACAAAATCAATTAAATTCACAACAAATAACCCGAGGCTCCACACAATGTGTATAAAACCTCAAAACAGCAACAGAAATGGAAAATACTTAGTATAGGTCAACTCCTTCATTAATCCAAGTTCTTGATAATTCTATAACTCCTCGGTTTAAACTTATTTCATTAATTATTTGCAGATGGAAAATTCATAATAAAATTATTTTCAGGAAATATCAAATCACCAAACTCACGTAATTCGCATAACTATACAAGCAATAACCACATCAAATTGTTATATAAAAATAAATTCAACAAACACGAATTGAGGCATGGCAAATAAATGATTTAATAAATGGTGTGTAGGCTACGGTGCTATGCTGCATAGACTACGCTACTATGCTGCGTAGGCTATGCAAGGCTTGCATAGCTGTTCTTCCACTCTTTAGTAAAAAGGTTATAACTTCTTGTAGGAATCTTCAAATGACAAACGGTTTGAATCATTCGATACTATACACATAGACCTTTCGTCTGATAGGTTATACTCCGTATAAATCTTCATATCTTGAGAGTTATGCTCGTTTGAATGTAAGTCTTGTGCGAACTCACTTGAAACTTTACCCCATCGTATAATTTACAACTTGACTTAGCCTTGGGATATTCTTAGACCACACATCACTTATAATTAGCCTCGTACACTTATTATCATATTCAGTTGATATCCATCATATTAATAGTCCTCGTCTGCACACAAAATAATATAATTAGCACACATCAACTTTCTAATTCCGCCAAAATGCGATGAATTGTTCTACGGACTTCCAGCTCCAATTCCGTACATACGCCTAAGTCCAAAATCACCATACGTAGCTATTCGGATAATCAAAACTCTATTCCGGGGTCATTTGCTCAAAAGTCAACTCTCCGGCCAACTATTTTCTTTTCAGCTTCTTAAATAAGAATTGTTCTTCCAATTTGAACCTGAATCGTCCGAAAATCAAACTCGACAACACACGCAAGTCATAATACACATCACAAAGCTGCTTGGGACCTTAAGTCGCAGAACGATACGCTAATTCACAAAATGACAAGTCGGGTCATTACATTCTCCCTCTCTTGAATATACGTTCATCCTCGAACGTGCCAAGAATTATTCTGACCATACATGGTATTAGGTTTAACAAGCTATAGCAACTCGTGCCTACGCACACATCAACGTATTCCCATAGCTACATCTCTGGTCATAATAGTTGTTTATAATTAATTCCAGCATCCTAAATTAATCTCATATTAACTAAAATCTCATTTCCAATTTTCGCAACACTGACAGCAAGTATAACTTCCTTATATAACTTCCACCGCAGCTTGTAGCCTAGTTTAAATATTTCACATCATATAAAAGTGTGAGGATCTCGTACTCAACTCTGAATCACAAGTATTTTGTACATTGTGCCAACTGAAATTTTTCCATTTCCTTTCTTTCTTCTTTTTAATAAATTCTGGAAACCATTTTCATAACACATAATGAATCCCCATACTAATAGGGCATCTAATTCATAAAATTGAACTCAATTATTCCGAAATCACATCAAAGCCCACTGTAGTGAGTAATAAAAAAGTCATTTTGTGGACTTATAACGCTCAATAGTGAACAAAAATAAAAATGATAGACACGGGCTAACAACATCAAATCTCCCAACATGGATAAACACGTGAGTGGTGTACAAAATCACTAACTCACCATACATGGAGCATGATAGGAGGTCTCACCTCGATAATTGGAATTGAATCAAAATAAGAACAGTGCTCCTCTATTACGAATTAAATCATACAAGTAACGACACCATCAGGTGTAGCGGCCTCGGCCATACCATATCAATTACTAACTTTCACCGCTCATATGTCACCAGTCTTAAGACATATCAAGCCATTTATTAGGCGCATGTCATCCTCGTGATAGTAAAAATTGCTTCCTCGAGTGCCTTGACTGCTAGTATGTACCTTTCACTAAAGGTATATCCCATACGAACTACATAGTCTCTAATACCACCAACAATCTTCAGATCTACATCCACCTCGTGACCCTACCACGATTGTGATGATTAGGCAATTAATTAAACCTTATTAAGATCATACTTATCAACCAGATGTCAGAACCTGTTGCACCCCCATGTGCACAACTGAATGGTCTCTCAATACTTTCGCATCCTCGATCTGGACGACACGTTGTAACAATGGTTGAGTAACCTGGCTCCCTTATAACCTCTCTGTAGTATCACAAACTGTTGGCTCATAGTTGATACTGAGTGCACAATTTCATATACGAGTGGATGCAAAAGAACATAAGATATATGCTTCAAACTGAATAAATATCGCACGATAAGGAATGAAAGAAGTGAAAATTTTTCCTACTAGCTCTGTGGCCTCTCGAAGATAAGTACAGACGTCTCCGTACTGATCCGCAAGACTCTACCAAACTCGTTCGTGACTCGTAGAACCTATGAACCCACAGCTCTGATACCAACTTGTCACGACCCTAAATCCCACCATAGGCGTCGTGATGGCACTTAGTCTCTAAGACTAGGTAAGTCGATTACAATAACAATTCGAGCCATTATTTTTATATATTTAAACCAATAATGGAAATAATTATAAATATAACAACCTCCCAAGATTGGTAATACTGAGTCACGAACTCTAACTGAATACATGAAATGATCTCAAGGATCGAAAACTCAATAATTTTTGATTAATAATTAACAGTACAATAAAATGAAAAGCCTTCAAGGGATTGCGATGACCAAGCAGCTCTACCTTGAATCCTTGCGATCACATTACAACTCTGTCCGAGTCTGTGCAGAAGTGTAGTTTAAGTACACCACTGTTGGTATCTAGAAAGTATGAAGACTAACCTTAGTGGAGTAGTGACGAGGTACAGTCGATACACTCACTAGTCTAATAACCTGTGCAATATAGTATACAAAAATAATTGAAAATAAATAACAATGATGGTAACAATAATCAACCAATGATATACACAGCAGGGCGACAAGAACACCATAAATATTGTGCAAACAATAATGAATAAAAGTACAACCAATTAATCAAGTTCTTCCAATATAAATCTTTCGCCTATATGTTTTTCAAATAGAAATCTTCAGGATATAATACTTTCCAATAAATCTCATTCAAATAAATCTCTTTCAAATCTCTTTCCTTCAAATAAATATCTTTCAAATAAAATTCTTTCAAATAAATCTCTTTCGAATAAAAGTCACCCTGTGACACATCATTTCAAAATCATAAACTGCGGGTCTCATCCCACTTTCATATTTCCACGGTACCTCGTTCCAATTTCTCTATCACAACCGCACGGACAACTCACGTGCCAACTATCATCATCATTTAACCATGATACCTCGTGCCCACATTTCATATCACAACTGCACGGACAATTCACGTGCCAATATCATTATTGTTTTACTCACGACACTTCATGCCCACATTTTATATCACAACTGCACGGACAGTTCATGTGCAAATATCATCATTATTTACTCACGGCACTTCGTGCCCATATTTTATTTTATAATTCACCTGGCAATAACCACAGGCTACCAATTTCAATATAGATCAGACTATTATCAATTTTCCAACAACAAGACAAATTGCACAAGTTATAAAAATAAACACAAGAAAAATGACAACATCACATGAAAATTACCAATGCAATAACCCCACATCATGAATTATCATCCCTGACAATAGCCACCTTTATCTCCCCTATAGCCACCCTTATCACTCTTATAATAGCCTCCCTTATCCTTCCGCCCTGACAATATCAATAGTCATCCTTATCTCTCCTATATCTACCCTTATCGCTCCGCCCAGACAATATCCCAACACACATAACAACGGTGAAATGCTACCCTTATATCCTCAAAATAATAACACAACAATTTAATCGAAATATTATCACGGCAACATAACAAAATCAATTCATATCACAATTTGCCCAATGGCCACAACCAATTCCAAAGATATAAAACTATTAATTAATTTCACAATAAATTGCCCAAGGCTCCACACAATGTGTATAAAACCTTAAAACAACAACAGAGATGGAACATACTCAGTATAGGGCAACGCCTTCATTAATCCAAATTCTTGATAATTATATAACGCCTCGGTTTAAACTTATTTCATTAAATATTTGTAAATGGAAAATCCATAATATAATTATTTCCAGGAAATATCAAATCACCAAACTCACGGAACTCAGATAAATATAAAAGCAATAACCACATCAAATTGTTATATAAAAACAAATTCAACAAACACGAATTGAGGCATGGCAAATAAATGATTTAATAAATACCAACAATTATCCAATTTACTACACAATATGCCTAAGACTTTAACCCAATCAATTTTGCACATATAAGCCCGAGTACGTACTCGTCACCTCGCATACACGGCTTTTCATATTTTATAAATGGCACATAAGACTCGATGCCTAAGAGATAATTCTCCCACTCAAGGGTAGGCAAGATACTTACCTCAAATCACGTTATTTCAATCCAATAGCAGAGCTTTTTCTCACTTATCCAATTCTGAATGGTTCGAATCTAGCCAAAACTAATTCAATACAGTCAACACAAATTATAGGAATCAATCCCATATGATAATACTAAATTTTTCAATAAAATCCAAAATTAACTCTCATTCAACTACGAGACCAACCATACCAAAATTACTAAATTCCGACATCAACTCGACCCTCAAATCTTCAATTAAAGTCTTTCAATATTTCTACCATTTTCAACTCAATCTTTACCCATTTGAACACAATAATCTTTTCACAAACCGTATTGGTACGTGTATGTATAAATAATACTCTTACACCCAAGAATCATACTCTCAATCACCCATCTTTACCCAAAAAGGACATTCTCAAGACCCACCCTTAGGATTCATGCAATATTGCATTGTAACTTCAAATAAAACTCATAAACATGCTACCCATACTCCAGTATGACATATATATGAAGCTCAAGTGAAGGGATTACCTCTTGGTGGAAGAATCTCACTTTTCC
>AWOL01S0106285.1:0-25722 GCA_000715115.1 Nicotiana otophora | reverse complement strand
GCTAATGATCTCCCAACCAAAATTATATATGAAGTTTGTATTTTAGAAATTATTATGTTTTAATTGGGCGTTTGGATATTATTGATTGTGACTTGCTGTTTTAATGTGTTGCCTTTTCTTATATGGGCATTCTATTTTGAAAGAGGAATTTTAGCTATACATACTAGTGCTATTCGATAGTACTAACGTCCCTTTTGCCGGGGGCACTGCATCTTTAATGGATGCAGGTAGTTCTTCAGCAGGTGGCATTGATCAGTGATAGCAGTACACTCTTTTCAGCTGATTGGGTGAGCCCTACTTCATTCCGGGGTCATGTATCTTTTGTTTCTCATGTATAATGTTTTGAGGTATAGCCGGGGCCTTATTACCGGCATTGCCATATTACTCTTCTATTGTATTTAGAGGCTCTGTAGACAGGTTGTGGGTTATGGTTGATGTTGGGAGTGTAACTAGAAATGTCGGTACTTAGAAATTATGTTTTTCATTAATTCTATAAACGCGTAATGTTTTGGAAATTATGAATGAAGCTACTAATGGAAATGAAAAGGAAGTTGTTAATAAAATCTTTTTAGTGATTAATAAATGGAGTACATCTCCTCTTTATTCATGGTTAAGTTCTGGTAGAAGTAAGTCTAATAGGCTTGCTCGGCCGGGTTCTCTCGGTTGAGCGCCGGTCGCGATCCCTGAGTTTGGGGCATGACAGTAAGATAATATTGCTCATTTTAAAATAAAGTGTCACACCTGAGGTGACTTTGAGGTATCACAACATCCACTTTACACCTTCCCAATGTTCCTTTCCTTGATCTAACATGTATCTACTGACAAGTCCAACTGCATGAGCTATGTCATGTCTAGTACAAACCATAACATATATCAAACTTCCTAACGCTGAGGCATATGGAACTTTAGACATGTACTTCCTTTCTTCATCTGTCTTAGGTGATTGGTCATTCGACATATTAAGATGGCTTCCGAGTGGAGTACTTCTAGTCTTTGCATCATGAAAACTGAACTTGCTTAGTACCTTTTGTATGTATTTTTTCTGAGGCAACTTTATGGTTCCTTCAGACCTATTTATGCTATTCCTCATCCCAAGTATTTTCTTAGTTGGTCCTATATCTTGCATTTCAAATTCCTACGCTAGTTGTTGCTCAACCTTGTTGATCGCATTTATGCTAGATCCTTCAATTAGCATATCATCAACGTATAATAGTAAAATGATATAGGATTCATCAAATTTTTTGATATAACAACAATGGTCCATCTCACATCATGTGAAACCATTATTATGCATGAAATCCATCAAATCTCTTGTACCATTGTCGGGGAGCTTATTTCAAATCGTACAAACTCTTCTTCAACTTACACATAAGGTTTTCTTTACCAAAAATTTGAAAACCTTCAGGTTGCTTCACGTAGATGTCTTCTTCAAGGTCACCATGCAAGAAAGCAGTTTTAACATCTAGCTGATTCAAATAAATATTTTTTTGCAGCTATGATACTTAGCACCAATCTGATAGTAGTTAATTTGACTACAGGAGAGAAAATCTCGGTGCAGTCAATTCCTTCCTTCTACTGGAAGCCTTTTACTACTAATTGTACTTTGTATCTCTTCTTATCGCCACTTTCTTCCTTGACCCTGTACACCCACTTCTTCTGCAATGCCTTCTTTACTTTTGGTAACTCTATAAGTATCCATATTTTATTCTTTTGAAGAGAATTCATCTCTTCTTTCATGGCTAGCTTCCACTTAACAGAGTTTATCACTTGCATTGCTTCAACAAATTGTTCTGGTTCTCCAGCATCAATTAGAAGTAAATAGTGGAGAGAAAAAGTTAACCTATCTGGAGCATTCGTGACTCTTTTAGATCTCCTTAATGTAGGTTTAGGAGTAACTAATCCCGAATTTGATTCAAGTTCTAACTCCAGATTTGGTTCTGCATCTGATTCTATCTCTGGTTCTGATTTGACTTTTGGTTCTTCATCTTCAATTTCAGAATCAGTTGCAATCCCTTTAGCCACTTTATTTTCTAAGATTTCTTCTAACTCAACTGTTTCAGATGTCTGTCTGTTGGTGTTGGTTAGTTCTAATCCAAGCTTCTCCTTGTACATCACATTTTCATTGAATGTGAGATTCCTGTGTCTTAAGATCTTCCTATTCTGATCATCCCAAAATCGATAACAAAAGTTATCATCACCATAGCCAATAAAGAAATATTTCTTGACTTTAGGATCAAGCTAAACTCTATCATTAGAGTTTACATGCACATAAGCAACACAAACAGAGATTTTCAGATGTGAGAGAGTACCTCCTTTCCTGTCCATACCTCCTCAGGAATTTTTAAAATTAAGCGGTATAAAGGATCCCCTGTTTATGAGGTAAGCTGCGTGTGAACAACCTCGGCCCAAAAATACTTCGGCAACCCAGAATGTATTCTCATACTTTTGGTTCGTTCATTCATGGTTTTGTTCATCCTCTCAGCAATACTATTTTGTTCTGGTGTTCCAAGAACTGTCTTGATCATTCTGATCCCATTCTCCGAGCAGAATACTTTGAACTCTTGACTATCATACTCTCCTCCATTGTCATACTTCAGACATTTTAACTTTAGGCTTGTCTGATTTTCAACTTCAGCTTTCCATCTTTTAGAGATAACAAACACATCAGATTTTATTTTTCAGAAAATAAACTCATATCTTTCTCGTGGAAGCATCAATGAAGATGACATAATAGTGTGATCCTTCTAGAGAAGTTACAGAAGCTGGTCCCCACACATCTCTATGCACTACTTCTAGCTTCTCTTTCTTTGGCATTCTTCAAACATTTGAGAAACTAACTATCTTTTGTTTCCCATAAATGCAATCTTCGCACAAACATAATTCAACATGCTTTAGGTTTGACAACTTTTCTTTGGATGCCAACAACTTATCCCTTCTCTCTCATATCCCCAAACCTCCAGTGCCACAATATTGTGTCATGACCATGGTCAACTACTACTATAGTATCTCTCTATATTGCGGTTACATACGATGTTTCTTTCTTGAAGCCTCGTGCCACAACCAAATTTCCTTTGGTTATCTTCCACGATACATCACCGAATATTGTTGTGTATCCTTAACTATCAATCTGACCCATGGATATTAGATTTTTTCTGAGGCCAGGAACATGTCGGACATTTTATAATTTCCATAGCGTCCCTTGTGAAGTCTTTATATGAGCTTCACCTTTTTTGACAATACACAAACACTCCCCATCTACTAGATAAACCTTCCCAAATTTTCCAACAATATAATTATATAATAATATTTTGCATGAGGTAGAGTGAAAGGATGCACATGTGTCCAAAATTCAAGATTCAACTGGACTATCTGCACAACAAATTTGTGCATTACCAACTTGTTCAGCAATTGCATTTACTGAATTATCATCCTTGTATTGATCATTCTTCCTCTTCTTTGGCTTTCAACAATTGCATTTACTGAATTATCATCCTTGTATTGATCATTCTTCCTCTTCTTTGGCTTTCAACAATTGCATTTACTGAATTATCATCCTTGTATTGATCATTCTTCCTCTTCTTTGGCTTTCAACAATTGCATTTACTGAATTATCATCCTTGTATTGATCATTCTTCCTCTTCTTTGGCTTTCAACAATTGCATTTACTGAATTATCATCCTTGTATTGATCATTTTTCTTCTTCTTTGGCTCTCTACACTGACTACTGTAGTGACCCTTTATCTCGCAATTCCAACAAGTAATGTCTTGCGATTTTTGGATTGCCCTCTTCTCCTTGACTTTGATTTGCCACGACAATGAATTTGTCTTCTTCTCTCCCTACTTTCGATATTAAAAGCATATCCTGGGGAATGATTTGATTTTCTCCGACGAATATCTTCACTTAGAACCAAGTCTCTAATATCATCCAATTTGAGTTTGGTACTTCCCAATGAACTACTAACTACAGTTATTGTTGCATACCAATGTCACGATCCCAATTTCCCTCCGTAGGATGTCGTGACGGCACCTAGTCCCTAGGACTAGGTAAGCCTAACACTTACTAAATAATTAGAATAATTCAACCATTAAATAAAAAATACGAGATAAGAATCTTATAAAAATTATAATTCCCAAAACCGACAGTACAAGTCATAAGCTCACTGAGTTCGCTAAGAGGATCCTTAAGTACAACTATTCGGAATGGAAGTCAAACAATACAAAAATGAAATAAGAAGGTGACTCCGAGGCCTGCGAACTCGATGACAGGTTTACCTTGAGTCTCCACAGCTCGACCAGCTAGCTAATAATCAACACCAACCGTGTCACATGGATCTACACAAAATATTCATAAGTGTAATATGAGTATGCCACAGCGGTACCTAGTAAGTATCAAGACTAACATCGGTGAAGTAGTGACGAGGGACAATCAAGACACCTACCGGACTAAACAACCTGAACAAGTGTGAAGGTAAACTAACAGAGAAGACAATATTAATATAAAGCTAAGCAGGATAAGGAACACAGATTAATACTTGCAATGATACACTAATAACAACAATATTTAACAAAAACCAGTCAGGTAATAATGTTGTAGAGTAAACTGAACACAGTCTAAGTTAGTGAAACCAAATAAAAGAAAACCAGTAATAACTCAATAAGAACAACCGCTTTCACACCAAATTTGTTCAAGCATTTGCACGAGGTACCGAACCTCATAATCACAACTCACGGGTCCTAATTCTTGAATCCTAATCATTTGGAGCCTTGTGCCCGTATTTCAATCCATGACCACATGGACGAATCAAGTTCCAAGAGGACAATTCTCACACAAAAGGCAAGTAGACATGAGTACATGTAATGGTCAATAATGTCGGGACTCATCTCCTTAAACCGATATGGGTGATTCATCTACGTATGCTTGTGCAAGTGTTCTACCACAATTCAAATCTACAATTAAGAGTGGAGATAAAGAATGGCACATAAGAAACTACCACCACGAAATATACAGTGTAAATAAGACAGCAATGAAGTGGACGTAACGACAAACATAACAAGATTAGCTATATAGAATTGAGCAAATAGAGCAACACGGAGGAAAACATGCTAAGTAAAAACAACAATCAAAGACAATTGCTCAGAAAAAAGGGAAATGACAACAAAGCCCTCCTGAGGTACTGCCTCGTAGTCTCAAATCGTAAAATGAATCACAACGGCACGACATAAACCTCGTGCAACAATGACGACCGCACGACAGAAACCTCGTGCCACAATAACAACCGCACGGCAGAAACCTCGTGCAACAATAACAATCGTACGACAGAAACCTCATGCCATAATAACAACTGCACGACAGAAACCTCGTGCCACAATAACAATCGCACGACAGAAACCTCGTGCCACAATAATAACCGTATGGCAGAAACCTCATGCCACAATAACAACCACACGGTAGAAACCTCGTACCACAATAAAAACTGCATAATAGAAACCTCGTGCCACAATAACAACCGCATGGCAGAAACCTCATGCCAACACATAAACAATTGTTTCAACAAAAAATACATGCCAAAAACATAACAACTTAAATAAATGATTTTCACAATATGTGCCAACATACCACATCATTTCCTCAAAACAATTGCAATATCACAACCACGTATAGCCCTCAGCTCAACAACACTGAATACAATAGCAAAAACAACAATAACACGAGAATACGATAAGTAAATTAATACAGGGACTTCAGAACATAAAGACACGGAAGAACGAACTCATAGAGAAAGACACAACAGGGAAATAATAGTCTCAACAAGAATAGTTCAACAAGGGAGAGGTAATGTGTAACAATGATCCCACGAAAGTGTAATTCAACGACAAGAGAGATAGTATGAATCAATGACCCCAAATAAGAATACGTCAACAATGAAAGGGATAAAAAACTTCAATTAAGGCTAAGTAATTACGAAAGAGATAAAAATAATTTCAATTAAGGTTAATCAATTACGGAAAGGATAGCATGGCGATAAAAGGGGAAACAACTTCAGTTAAATTACATAGAATTTAATCGGCAATAAGGGTAGAACATGAAGCAATTAATTCCAGTTAAGACACGCAAGGGTGAATTTAGTAAATAAGAAATTTAACATGACAAAAAAACTTCATATTTAATGGACATAAGAACCTAAGAGCACTAGACGGTCAAATTTTCACAAATAAGTCTGAGCACGTACTTGTCACCTCGCGTACTCGGCCTTCACATGACACAATTAGTACAAAGACTCAAATCATAAGGGGTAGTTCTCCCACACAAAGTTAGCCAAGATACTTACCTCAAAGAAACTAGATTGTTACTCTAAAATGACCTTCTCGAGTGAAACACCCTCCGGATGGCTCAAATCTAATGAAAATAACTTCAATTCATAAATAAAACTCATAGAAAACAATTGCGGATAATAAAGCTTTAATCTTTAACAAGAACTAAAAGTCAATCCAAAATTCAAACCCTAGGCCTGTACCTCAGAACCCAACCAAAATTATAAAATCCGAACACCCATTCGATAACGAGTCCAACCACACAAGAAATACCAAATTCTGATAACGAATCGCCCTTCAAATCTCCATTTTATATTTTTGAAAGATTATGCAAATTTCTCAATTTCTTCCATTTGATTCACTAATAAATGATGAAAATAACCATATAATCATGAAATACAACCAATTTCTGATATAGAACACTTACCAAACCAAAATTGTGAAAACTCCCTCCAGAATCTCCTAAAATCGAGGCTTCCAACTCATCCAAAATAATGAAAAATGTCTGACTTCAATCCTTTATGTTTCTGCCCACCCGTGAAATAATTTGAGCGCCTGCGATGTTGCTCTATGACACAAGTGTCGCTTCTGCAGAGTCCAGTGCCAGTTGAACCCATCCCACCTGCGGCAGAAAGTTTGCTTCTCCGCAAATGCAGGTGCGAGCTGCTAATGTGCTTCTACGCTAACCTCACTTCTGCATCCCCAGGCACCGCTTCTACGATCATGCAGGTGCGGAGATTAACATCGCACCTATGACCTCTGCCCCGATCCTTTCCATCCACTTCTGTGGATACTTCCTCGCTTATCGACTGTGCACCTGCGACCAAATCCATCACAGGTGCTATGACACCAGTCCAGAACTCCTTAGCATTTCTAAAGTCCAAAAATATGATCCTTTAATCATCCGAAATCCACCTGAGGCCTCCGGGACCTCAACCAGACATACCTATACGTCCTAAAACATGATAAGAACTTAGTCGAGGCCTCAAATTATATCAAACAACGTTGAAACAATGAATCACACCACGAATCAAACTTATAAACTTTCAAAACTCGTACCGAAACGTATCAAATTAACCTGGAATGACGTCAAATTTTGCACACAAGTTCCAAATGACATAAAATAGCTAATCCAACTCTCGGAATCGTATTCTAACCCCAATATCACCAAGGTGAACTCTCTGTCAAACCTCTCAACCTTCTAAAACTTCAACTTTCTAATTTTTGCTGAAATGCTTCAAATTACCCTACGGACCTCCGAATCCAAATACGGATGCACGCCTAAGTCCAAAATCACCATACGAAGCTATTGAAATTATCAAGATTCCATTCTGGAGTCGTTTGCTCAAAGGTCAAACTCTGATTAGCTCTTTTCATTTAAGCTTAAAAATAAGACTTGTTCTTTCTATTAAATCCGACCACACACGCATGTCATAATACACATTGTGTAGCTTATCGAGACCTTATGCCGCCAAACGAGGTGCTACTCTCCAAAATGATCGGTCGAGTCATTACAACCAACTCTCCGTTAGAGATGATAGTAGAATCAACTCCCTAACTTCGTCATCCAATATTATATTAATATAACTTAGTTGAGTTAATATTACATTAAACGCATTGATATGTTCCATAATAGATCCACCTTCTGTCATCTTTAAGTTGAACAATTGACGCATCAAATAGACTTTATTTGAAGCAGATGGCTTCTCGTACATATTTGACAATGCCTTTATTAGGCTTGCAATGGTCTTCTCGTTAATGATATTGAACGCTACATTTCGTGTTAGCGTCAAACGAATCACACTAAGAGCTTGGCGATCTAATATATCACAATCTGCTTTGGCCATATTCTCTAGTTTTACCCCTGTCAGAGGTAAGTGTAATGTTATTTTGGTACAAATAATCCTCTATTTGCATTTTTCAGAACTCAAAATCTTTGCCATTGAACTTGTCAATCTTAACCTTCCCTTCTTCCGACGATATTTCTTCAGAATTTGTTTTTACGTGAATATTACCTATGAATAGTAACCGCAAATAGTACTCTGTGTAGGAAAAATATCCCAACCGTATAAGGTAGACAACGCTCACTATTGATAAACAGTACTTTAACTATTAATAAATAGTGTTGCACTATTGTGAATAGTGTTAGTATTAATAAGCACTATTCCTATGAATAGTATACTGCAACAATACCATACTTTCTACGAGAATTACACTGTCTGTGCTCTGATACCAGTTGTTGGGAAGCGTATCAAGCTAATAGAAGGAAAAAACTATTTAATGAATAAAAGCAATAAATTACACAAGACAAGACAAGATTTGCGTGGGTCGGTAATATTTTTCTACTCCACTATCACACAAAGAATAACTCTTTATTAATTGAAGAAAAAGAAGAAGTTGATGGATGATCTGCAAATGAAAAGGCAGATGGCCCTTTTATAGGCATTTGAATGCCCTGCTGAAGTAATCACTTACGTCATAAAAAAATAATTCGAAGATGAATTCGTCCGCCTAACATTCTGCTTACTACTTTTTCTTATCTTTGACTTTTCTTTATTTATTTTACATGTGCAGGATTTTCTTTCCCATCATTAACTACACTTGGGAGTTCGTAAAGTTCTTCTATAACCTAGTAGAAGATGAGTTAGATTTCAATATTCAAATTTTTTATTCTTTATGAATATATACTACATTTATCCAAAGTTATAACCACAACAACAATAATAACATACCCTTACCTGTTTATTAAAAAAAAGAAATTTACTCATGCCCTCACCTTCTCAATTGTTTTGTAAATTTTCCATTTTAAAACAATATCCCCAGAAGACATTTCCATTATACTACATGCTAGATGATAAGTGTGGATTTTGACTACTTATTAGCACATTTTTGCTTTTTATTTTAGTGCGAAAGTATTGATTTATGTTCCCGATACAAATGAAAGTGTGCAAATTGCAGGAATGTCGGAAGTTTGGGCTCCCAAGATGAATTTTCACTCAAAAAGGAGTGTTCCAAATCAATAGGCAAGAAGCAACGCAAAACTTAAGATGTGTGGTCTGCAGATGGATTTCCGTGGCCGCAGAAGAAAGTGCGGACCGCAGAATTTCATCTGCGGCCGCAGAACAAGTGAAAAAGCCCAACAGAGTTCTAGCTAATATATGGACCACACATGAATTGTGCGGCCGCAGAACAAGGTTTGCACTGACAAGCGATTCAAAGTTCTGTGAGTGTGCAAATGACCAAGACCTGATCCTGGCCTAAAGTGCAGACCACACAAGAAATGTGTGGCCGCAGAAGATGCTTTACAGCCGCAGACCAGAATTGTGCGGCAGCAGAATCCAAGACCCTGCTAGCTGAAGAAATATGCGAACCGCACATGGAATTGTGCGGTTGCAGAACCTCCCGAGAGGCATTTTTGTCAGCGAATTTTGGGACACTATAAATAGACGAGATTTACATTGTTAGGTCAAGTTTCGAAGTTTGAGCCGTTGTAGCCGTTATATTTTGCTATTTTAGGAAGTTTATGATTATTTTAGGTTTCAAACATCATATTTTATCATTTTAATCTTAGATTATGAGTTTAATTAGCATTGCTTATTTATATTTTTCATTTCTCACTATGAGTAGATAGATTCTTACTAGGTTTGTGGCCCAACCCTAGTGTGTAAACCTTATGGTTATTTAATTTAATGCTTGTTTATGATTGAGTGTTGATTATTTAGCTTAGTTTATGCTTCGATTTTAGAATTAATGGTTACAAACATTGATTCATGCCTTGTTGACTTGGTCTCTACTTGAGAAAGAGAGACCTAGTCTATGATAACTTGACTAACAAGGAATTGGGCTAATTGAGGGTCTGATTAGCCTATTAAAGGGTTCAAACTAGAGATAGTGAGAACCCGACATGAGATCATATCAACTATTTAGTTTGATTACCATTTGGGCTTAAGAAAGCCAAATTGGGCAAAAGCTTTCTTTGACCGAGAGTTGTTGAGTGGATAACATAGAGTTGCGAGCTATAATATACCCCAATATACAAACAAATGTTAATGTATTTAACCCATTAGGCGAACAACTAGGTTACGGTCACATCCCTAAGCTTTTTAACTATTTGGAAAAACACCAAAAACACTCATTCATTTCTAGTTTCTTTTCTTAGCGTATAATTACTATTGTAAAAAATTAGAATTAGAAATCAAAACCTTTTGTTGGAAGCGCAATTTAGTTATTCCATTCGCTTTCGTCAAGTGTATACTTCTAACACACATAGTAACTCCCTATGGAAATCGACCCCGACTCTTGTTGGGTACTGTTCTTCCAACGACAGTTTCCACTCACTATTGAGTGCGTATTGGACGTGGATCAATTTTTGGCGTCGTTGTCGGAGAGTTAAAACGCTGTTAGCTATATATTTGGGTTTGTTTTTGAAATATCTTCTTTTCCTTCCATGCTACTAACTTGTGTAAGAAATCTAAGGTACAACCATGGCGAACAATGAGCTCGAAAATTTGCCTTTGGAGGATTTGGATATGGATAAGGAGAAAGTAGATGAGGTACCTAATGAGCCACAAGCCAATCGGAAAAGGCCGGGTACCTCATGACAATGTGCCAATTCCACCCCCACATCCATCACGAGCGGCTCCACACCTGATATTGCCCAACGAAGGTTATGCTAGTACAATAGTCCCTCCCTGTATTAGGACGGGCAACTTCCAAATCACCAATGTGATGCTCACTTTGCTTGAGCAACAGGGTTTCTTCATCGGTGCTCCAACACAAAATGCTTATAAACATTTGAAGGTGTTTGTGGATACTTGTTGGGGGAGCAATAAAATGAATGTCTTCGAGGATGCATTGAGGATAAGGCCTTTTCCATTTTCTCTACGGTGAAAATATTTAGATTGGTTGGAACGATTACCGAACCATTCAATTCACACTTGGGATAAGTTGGCGAAAAAGTTCATTGCTAAGTTTTTCTCTCCCGGACACATGGCTACACTTCGATATGAGATCTTGGCATTTAAGAAAAAGCCGAATGAACCACTATACGAGATATGAGAGAGCTATAGAACTATGGTCAAAGAATGTCCCAACAATGATATGACGGAAAACATGATTCAACAAACCTTTTATGGTGGGATTAACACAACCAACCAATGTGTATTGAATCAACTAGCCGGTGGGAGCTTTATGACTACGCCTTATATGGAGGGTTGTGAAATTTTGGATGACATGGTGGACACATCGTCGGCTTGGCATTACCGGGGCAATGTTCCACAAGGTGACCCGAATATGATCCACCTTCATAAAGAATTGCAAGACCGTGGACAAGCTATTGCCGAATTGACAACTACCATGACTAAACTAGCAAAGGCCCAACTACTTCTAGTGCAAACTCTTAAGCAAGTCAATGCTATGGTAGGAGTAAACATGATGGTGAACAAGAGGAGGACCAAGGGTCTACAAGTACAAAATTCAGTGGAGAACTATGTGCAAGAAGATGGTGGTTTTGAGAAAGATGATTCCTATAATGAACAAGAAGAGGAAGTGCAATATGTGAATAATTTTTAAGGATAAAGAAACAACTTTCAAGTCCCAAGCCAACAACAATGGCAACCACAAAACAATCAAGAAAATTGGAATTCTAACAATCAAGGAAATTGGAGTGGAGGCAACAATCAAGGAAATTGGCATAACAACAACAATCAAGGAAATTGGCATAACAACAACAATCAAGGAAATTGGCATAACAACAATAATCAAGGAAATTGGGGAGACAATAATTAAGGTGGGTGGAGCAACAATCAAGGAAACCGGGGGTCGGGTTTTTAAAGGCCCCCAATGTACTAACAACCAAGTAGCCCACCGCCTTATCCTTCATATGGTTCAAGTTATTCAAAAAATAAGATGCGAAGTATTGAAAATATGTTCAAGCAAATTGTTACATCCCGTACGTTAGTATTAGGATGAGTCGTAGTAATCCATATGAGCTTGAATGGATTAAGACCATTCATGAGATTATAGAGGATTTGTGACTATGTTATTGTAAGACCCCGTAAGTTTAACAACCTTGATACCATTATATATATTTGATATGGTATTTTGAGTGGAACATGTTTTTGCAAAAATAGTTTGAAAAATATGATTTTATATAGTTATTAATATTACTACTTTCGAACATGCTTTAAATTATACACATAATATGAGAAAATTTATGATAGTTTCTTTATTTTAAAGATAGAAATTATTTTCTCACAAGAAAATAAGGTTCTCTTTTACCATTTTGAGAATTAAGCGTACAAAAATTTGTACTCTTTATTTGAGATTAGGAAAATTAAAAGTTGAGAAAATATATGTATTTTTACATGGATGTTTTAATGAAATACTAGTGTGTATATTGATTTTATATAGTACCATGGTTTATTAATATTTTAATAGTAGTCTTTTAGAATGAGGACAAGACTATTTTCGAGGTTATAAGTATTTATGATATGTCAAACAAGTGATAAGTAAGTGTTATAAAGTTCGTAGGATAAACGAATCGAAGAAATTGAGTATCGCCGAAGTTTGACACAAATGATGGAAGAGAATGCCGATTCGGATGCCCAACTTGCCTCACACAACACATCAATCCGCAACCTCGAAGTTCAAATGGGGCAAATCTCTCAAGCTTTAAATTCTCATCCTAAGGGGACACTACCAAGTGACATGGTGGTAAACCCAAAGGGTGGTAACAATACGGGTCATACCATGGCGGTTATCACAAGAAGTGGAAGAAGCGCAAATGCACCCACCTCAAGGAAAATGCAACTTGTTGATGATGATCAAGTGACACAAGAAGAAGAGATCCCGACAAATGTGGTGCAACCTAATGATGAAGTTGGGATTCATATTGATGATAGTGTGGAAGAGACTCAAGAGGAGGTGAACCCCTCTAGGGAACACATTAACGACATATCATAGTTGGTAGTGAAAAAGGCTAAGCACCATTGCCTAACCCTCCGCATCCATACCCTCAAATACTTGCCAAGAACAATGGTGAGAATCAATTTAATAAGTTCATTCAAATGATGAAGAGTCTTTCGATCAATGTGCAATTATTGAAGCATTGGAACAAATGTCCGGTTATGCAAAGCTTATGAAGGATCACGTGACAAAAAAGCGGTCAATGAATTTTGAGACCATCAAAGTCACTCATCAAGTGAGAGCAATTGTGCATTCAATGGATCCTAAGTTGGAGAATCCCAGTGCTTTCACGATTCCTTGTACAATTGGAAGTGTCAAGTTTGCTAAAGCTCTTTGTGATCTTGGGGCAAGTATCAATTTGATGCCCTATTCGGTTTTCAAGACTTTAGGAATTGGGCAGCCAAGACCCACCTCTATGAGATTGTAAATGAACGATCATAAAATAAAGAGGCATTTGGGTGTGATTGAAGATGTTTTGGTTCGTGTTGATAAAATATTCATTCTCCCGACGGATTTTATCATTCTAGATTGTGAGGTTGATTATGAAGAGCTGATTATTCTTGGGAGACCTTTCTTTGCTACGGGTAAGGCTCTTTGTGATGTTGAAGCCAGAGAACCCACTTTCTATGTGGGTGATGAAAAAGTGGTATTCCATATGTGTAAGTCCATGCGGCAACCAAATAGCAATGAGGTGTGTTCTTTTGTGGACTTGGTAACTGATGTTATTATTGATGAAACGAGTGCTACAATTAATGTTGGTGATATGTTGGAGGCTGTCTTGATCAAATTTGATGATGACGAGATGGATGGCTTCATGGAATGTGTGAACTCTTTGCAAGGAATGGGTCGTACAACAATGCACCCCAGATATTGTCCTTGGATCTTGAAAATAGGACAACTCCTCCTACAAAGCCTTCTATTGAAGAGAATCCTATCTTGGAGTTGAATCCATTGCCTCCACAACTTTGGTATGAATATTTTGGTCCTTGTTCTAGTTTACCGGTTATTATTTCCTCTTGTTTGCCTAACATGCAGGTAGATTCCACATTGGCGGTGCTACAAAAGAGGAAGAAGGCTATTTGGTGGACCTAGGAGGATATTTGGGGAATAAGCCCCGCCTTTTTCATGCATAAGATCAAGTTGAAGGATTGGCACCAAACCATCTATTGAACATCAAAGGAGACTCAACGAGGCTATGCAAGAAGTTGTCAAGAAGGAGATTATCAAATGGTTGGATGCTGGGGTTATCTACCCCATCTCTGATAGTTCATGGACTTCTCCGATTCATTATGTCCCAAAGAAGGGGTGACAAGCGCAAACCACACACTTAAATTCTGCTCGCTAATCAAATAAAGTATAGTATAATATCGTATCCGCAAAGATTGGATTAAAATAATATTATCGTAGTGTCTAACTTGATTGCTATCCAAGATGATCAAAAGTTGAGATTTTAAATATGTCTAACTAAAATTAACTAAGAATCTAAGCTATTGACTAATGTCAATCGAAACAAGGAATAAGCTAAGAAGGTTATCAATGGGAGGAGATAGGGTTTTGATAGGATAGGTGCAAGATAATTGTTTGGAATCTAACTCTAGATAATTCACTTCTAGTGTTCAAGTGAGTCTCTTGAATTCACTCAATTATTAGTTCAAACGTTCAGCAGAAACACCTCTCTCAATTAATTGTCAACCTCGCAAGATAAACCAATTTAAGCTCTTTGAAGATATGCAAGATTTCATAGTAGATTGGTCTTTAGGAGAACCTCTCTCTATTATCCTCCTAACTAGGTTTAGTTAATAATTCAACTATACTCTTCCGATTACTAAGAAGAATTAATGAACTCGACCAACAATATAATACAAAGATATCACAAGTTATGCCTCTCTCGATTACCTGAACAAGTGAATATAGATGCAACAATTAAATCATCCAAAAATGATTCAATACATAAAACTAGAGTCATAATCCACAAATAATCATCAAAACACCAAATCCGTCAAACCCTAAAAGGGAACTCTACTCTATAGATATGAAGAAATGCATCACAAATATAATTAAAGTATAGGAAAATATAGATTCGATCCAAACTCGGGTCTTGAGTGAGGAAGGAATGATGAAATACTTGTGATTATCTTCTTCACTCTCCTCCTTCGCTTCCTTTGGTATACAATATGCTAGAAGTCTAGAAAATAACGTTTTCTCATGTATTTATACCAAGTAGGGCCAGGCCCAAACGAAATCACCCTTTCCTAGCCGAAATAGGAAAACTTGCAAACTTATTGCTTTTCATGCGCCGCATTGTGCGTAGCATTAGTGTTTTTTCTTGCCAGACCACTAAAACCCATCCTCTGAACCTTGTCAATTCTTGACACAAAATTACACTAATGCGTCGCCCAGTGCGTCGCACTAGTGAATTTCTTCAACTGTTGCTTCTTCCTTGATTTTTGACGTCCAGAAGTGATCCTCGACCCCCGAACATGATCATGGCTTAGTCCTTTGGGCTTCTACTCAGACTTCAAAGCTTCAAATAGCTCAAATTAGTTCCATAACATCTACATAACTTAGAATCACTCCTACAAGGCATAAAACACATAATAAGTACAAAATACTAGGAATTAAAGCTCAACACAAGTAAAGTACAGTGAATTAGAGTGTCATAAGTGACTAAAATACGAGATTATAGCCTACCATCAACACCCCACACTTAAACCATTGCTTGTTCCCGAGCAATCCAACTATGCTTTATATAAACACGACCTTTTTAAACAACTCTTATAACTCACCATACTATGAATAATTAAAACAGATTAAGCACAATACCGTAACATCCTCGCCTCAAGATTTGACTCACAAGCACCACGCATTATTTATAACCTGCGCACTTACTTAACATAGAGGTCAACGACATTACCTTTCCTTCATGAATCAAGTGCTTTCACACAACAATAGAGAATAATTCCACACATAATAATATTTAAGAACAATTAGGAACTCAAGATAGAAATAATTCGCTCATTCTCAGAACAATATTCATATGCCACAAAAGGTGTACCATAGGCTTGCCCGTAGTGTACTACTCAACTAATTGAGCTCATTCAGTCAAGGATCAAGTAGGACTTTAATTTGTTGTAATGTAGGCTACGGGACAGGTAGTATACATTTAGATATAAGAGTGACTACACCTCTCTAAGCACTTTAATACATATAATTAACCATTCAAAATTCCACACTTATGTGAAACTATAACTCCACCTTCACATCAATATACGTCAGCTCCCAACTTCCTTAAGCACAAATACATCAGGAGTTACCATTATCAAGGAATAGTTTTTCACAACAATACAACTATTTTTCTTTTTCTTTTCTTCTTCAATACAAGTGGCTCTTACTTTTTTCAAAACAATGCACCCTTCTCCTATTTCAATATTTCCACTCAAAATCCACCCCAACACCCCACAGTTTAATTTTTACACAGTTCATAACAAGTTCAAGTGCTCACGAGAGGTAAAAGGTTCAAGTAAATGGTCAATTCAAACAAATGGACATGGCTTGTAATGTGGTTGCCAAAGAAACAAGATTACAGGATCAAAAGGGATTAACTAGGATGTCTAACAATTAGGTGGGTACGCATATATCAGGCTCAACAAAGAAACACCTATATCACTTCCAAGACTGAATAAAACTATTATTTCGCTTTCCAAAAACACGGGGCAAGTTCGAGACATCAAATGCAATGCATAGAATACACAAAACCTCACACCCACATGGCATATAACTCACTCAAGATTGGACTATCAAGACACTCTAGCCAAAGTAGTTAAGCAAAGTTAAAATCCAAAGTTTAAAGTACTTATACAAGAGTAAAACACTGAGCCTACACATCACAGCTAAAGCACTCACTATTCTCAAGGCATAATAAAGTTAAGAGATATTGCCTTCAATTCAAATCATAACACAAGGTTTCCTACTCCTAACAAAAGTAAAAACTATCTACACCCTGTTCAAACAAAACCCTTGGAAAACAATTACGGCACAAAGTAAAACCAAGAGAAAATTATTACACTACCTATAAGAGAAAATCTTTTTGTCTTTTTGTTTTGACTTTATTCCCTCAAAAAACCCGTCGAATGATATCCATCGTAGGAAAAATCAAAAACATTTCAAATTTTTATTGTTTTTATTTCAATTGTTTTTCTATCTCTAACTATTACAACTAACAAAAAGAAAACTAAAATACATATATACATACAAATATCCCCCACCCCACACTTTAAGTTGTGGCATGTACCCATGACACCCAGTTAAAAAGCATAAGGTAAAAGAAATTTCCCTGAATATCTAGCCGGGGTATGAGTCGAAGTCGGGCTCCATTCCTCGCCTTCGGACTAATGTGCACATCCATGACGACAACTTCTTCTCCACCTTTTTGGGACACACCCCACACTTATATTTGTCACTCAGTGCATTCTTCTCTTTTGAGCTCTTCACTTTCCATTCAACACTCGCAACTGGTTTGTCCTTTTGTGCCACCTTTTCTACATTCATCTCAAAAGTCATAGTCTCCTCACTCACTCTAAGCATGATTTTCTTCTCATGTATATCTAATATAGCTCTACCCGTTGTTAAGAATGGTCTTCCGAGGATGAAGGGATCTCCTTGTTCTCCTCCATATTCACAACTATAAAGTCCATAGAAAATACGAACTTATCCACCCGAACTAAGACATCTTCCACTATCCCCTCAGGTATTAAAGTCGTCTGGTCCGCCAGCTGCAAAGATATTGGAACCAATCTTATCTCTCCAATCACTTTCTCTAGTTTCCTGTAAATAGACAGAGGCATTAGATTTATTGAGGCACCAGAATCACATAAAGACTTATCAAAATATATAGAGCCTAAAGAGCAAGGTATAGTAAAACTCCCTGAATCTCCACACTTTTGTAGGGGTTTATTTTGCAATATAGCACTGCAATGCTCTGTAAGCCTGACCACTAAGGTCTCCTCTATTTTCCTCTTCTTTGTCAGGATCTCCTTCATAAATTTGGCATAAGCCGGCATTTGTGAGAGCACTTCTATAAATGGTAAGTTTACATGAACCTGTTTCAGCACATCCAGAAATCTCTCAAATTGGTTGTCCAACGTTTCTCTATATAGATTTTGGACAAAAGGTAAAGCATGCATATGCTTGCTCTCTTCAAGTTCCTCCCGTATCGAAGTTTCTTCCTTCTTTTTCTTCTTAGTTTTCATCGGGCCCTTCTTCTTTTTATCAACATCATGTTTCAGCTGCTTCCCACTTTCCTTTTCAAGTATCATATCATCTTGGATCGGGGTGGGATATTTCAACACTTGCCCACTTCTCAAGGTCACAACATTCACTGTTTCTTTGGGATTCTTTTCTGTATCAGAGGGGAGAGTGCCTGGAACCCGCTCAAATAATATTGTTGCAATATGTTCCACTTGTCTCTCTAGGTTTTGCAAACCAATGCCCAATTCTTTGATAGCTGCTCCATGAGCGTCCAGTGTATCATCTATCTTGATAATGAAAGCCTTCATTAGATCCTCTAGACCAGGCTGAATGGGCTGTTGAGGCTGCCTCTGCTGATTTTGGTATGTTGGAGCTCTTTGTCCCCGCGGTCTAGAGTTATTTTGCTGCCAAGCATTCGTAGTACCTCCAGATGAACTCCATGAAAAACCGTGGTGCCACTGACCCATTTCATTGAAATTGTAGTTTTCCATAACATTTACTTCCTTAGTTGAGGCTTGGCACTCACGAGTAAGGTGTCTTCTTCCACATATATCACAAGCTGCATGAGGCTCACTTTGTATCGAGGCTAAGGTCAGCTTCCTTACCTCTTTGGCCATAACACCAAGTTGTACCTGCACAGATGTGTTAGCATCAACCTGGTGAACACCAGTTGATCTTGTTATTTCCGTGCTCTCAGAGGGCCACTGATTAGCATCTTCAGATAACTCATCAAGAATTGTAACTATCTCATCTGGAGTCTTTTTTATCAATGGGCCTAGAACTACATTGCTTAATGTTCTACATGAGGCCGGTGTCAATCCATCCCAAAAGTCCTAGAGTTGTATCCGGAGTTCAATTCCGTTATGTTGACACTTTCTAACAATCTCCTTAAACCTCTCTCATGCTTCGAAAATAATTTCATTCTCTTTCTGGCAGAATTTATGGATTTCTCTTTTAAACTTGACCATCTTAGGTGAGAAGAAATATTTATCAAGGAATTTCCTGGTCATCTCCTTCCATGTTCTAGTTGATCCCGTGGGTAAGCTTCGAACCCACTGCTTTGTATCATCTTTAAGAGAAAAAGGGAATTCCCTTAGATACACTGCATCTTATGACACACCATTGTATTGAAATGTGTTCATAATCTCCTCAAAGTCCATTAGATATGTGTTTGGAACTTCGTTTGGCTTCCCTCTGAAGACACATCAATTCTGAAGGGTTTGAAGCAACCCTTGATTTAACTCGAAATGTTTTGCTGCAATTAAAGGTGGTCTCACACTTGATAATCCTTGATTGTAGACCGGTATAGCATAATCGCCAAGTGGTGTCCCAGGTATGGGAGCTATATTTCCGAATTGGTCTACACCCAAGGGTTGAATTTGAGCAATTCTACGACCCCTATCTTCTTGGTAGATAATCTGTGCATCTCTAATAGTTGCTTCTTCAGCATCCCATGCAGCTTGTTCTCATCGTTGGGTTGCTTCTCTTGCAGCAAATCTATATTATCATCATTGTTTCCAGCCATATCTTCTTTGGTTGAGGATTGCCCAACCTTTTCTAACGCCTTGGTGATATTGCTTTCATTCCTTAGTTGTCATAGTTATTTTTCAATTTCTGGCTTGTATGGTAGCACTCCCTTCGCAGAAAGTTTAGTCATGCACCACTCTGAACTTGTAAACTGCACGCAATCAAAGAACACCAAACATAAAAAGAGAAATATAAAATAAAAATAAAATAAAGATTCTTGCATTAACACTACAAACTATTTCAAACAATATTGATTGCCAATCCCCGGTAACGACGCCAAAGGTTGACGAGCGCAACACACATACTTAAATTATACTCGCTAATCAAATATAGTATAGTATAATATCATATTCACAAGGATTGGATTTAAAAAGTATTCTCGTAGTTCTAGCTTGGTTGTATCCAAGATAATGACAAGTTGAGATTTATAAGATGTCTAACTAAAATTAACTAAGAATCTAAAGCTATTGACTAATGACAATCGAAACAAGGAATAAGCTAAGAAGGTTATCTGTGTGAGAAGATAGGGTTTTGATAGGATAAGTGCAAGATAATTGTTTGGGATATAACTCTAGATAATTCACTTCTAATGTTCAAGCGAGTATCTTGAATTCACTCAATTATTAGTTCAAACGTTCAGCAGAAACTCCTCTCTCGATTAATTCTCAACATCGCAAGATGAACCAATTTAAGCTCTATGAAGATATGCAACATTTCGTAGTGGATTATTCTTTAGGATAACCTCTCTCAATTATCCTCCTAACTAGGTTTAATCAATGATTCAACTAGCCTATTCTGATTACTAAGAAGAATTAATGAACTCACTCAACAATATAATGCAAAGATATCACAAGTTATGCCTCTCTCGATTACCTGAACAAGTGAATATGGATGCAATAATTAAATCATCCAAAAACAATTCAATACATAAAACTATAGTTATAATACACAAATAATAATCAAAATACCAAATCCATCAAACCCTAAAAGGGAACTACTCCATAGACATGGAGAAACTTATCACAAATATAATTAAAATGTAGGAAAATATAGATTCGATCCAAACTCGGGTCTTGAGTGAGGAAGGAATGATGAAATCCTTGTGCTTGTCTTCTTCCCCGTCCTCCTTAGCCACCTTAGGTCTACAATATGTCAAAGGTCCAAAAAATAATATTTTTCTATGTATTTATACCAAGTAGGTCAAGCCCAAACGAAATCACCATTTCCTAGCCGAAATAGGAAAACTTGTT
This sequence comes from Nicotiana otophora, assembly GCA_000715115.1. Classification (NCBI taxonomy): domain Eukaryota; kingdom Viridiplantae; phylum Streptophyta; class Magnoliopsida; order Solanales; family Solanaceae; genus Nicotiana; species Nicotiana otophora. Next base: position 4,420 of record AWOL01S0106285.1, on the reverse strand, counting down.
AACCTATTGCTTTTCATACGTCACACTATACGTAGCAGGGTGCGTAGCATTAATGCCTTTTCTTGTCGGACCACAGAAACCCAGCCTCTGAACTTTGTCAATTCCTAACACAAAATTACACTGCTGCGTTGCCCAGTGCATTACACTAGTGCATTTCTTCAGCTGTTGCTTCTTCCTTGATTTTTGACGTCTAGAAGTGATCCTCGACCCCCGAACACGATCCCGGCTTAGTCCTTTGGGCTTCTACTCAGACTTCAAAGCTTCAAATAGCTCCAATTACTTCTACAACCTCTACATAACTCGGAATCACTCCTACATGGCATAAAACACATAATAAGTACAAAATACTAGCAATTAAAGCTCAACACAAGTAAAGTGTAGTGAATTAGAGTGCCATAAGAGACTAAAATACGGGATTATAGCCTACCATAATGCATGACGGTGGTCACCAATGACAAGAATCAGTATAGTGACCAATTGGAGGGTGTGTATGGACTATCGCAAGCTCAACAAAGTCACAAGGAAGGATCACTTTCCACTTCCTTTCTTAGATCAAATGCTTGATAGATTGGCCGACCGTGATTTATATTGTTCTTTTGATGGGTACTTGGGCTAGAACCAAATTCTCATTGCTCTGGAAGATTAAGAGAAAATAAGTTTTACATGTCCCTATGTTACTTTTGCTTTCAAGCGGATGCCATTTGGTTTATGCAATGCATTGGCGACTTTTCAAAGGTGTATGATGGCTATTTTCACGGACATGGTAGAGGACTACCTTGAAGTCTTCATGGATGACTTCTCGGTGGTTAGAGATGCTTTTGATGACTGTCTTGCAAATTTGGACAAAGTGTTGACTAGATGTGAAGAAACATATTTGCTGCTTAATTGGGAGAAATGTTATTTCATGGTCGAGGAAGGTATTGTCCTTGGCCACGAAATATCAAGGAATGGAATTGAAGTTGACAAGGTAAAGATTGAGGTGATTTCTAAGATTCCACCCCCTTCTACGGTAAAGGGTGTGCGGAGTTTCTTAGGCCATGCGGGTTTTTACTGGTGCTTCACCAAAGACTTCTTTAAAGTGGTGAACCCATTGTGCAAGCTTCTTGAGAAGGATGCTAAGTTTAATTTCAACGATAATTGCATAGAGCTTTTGAATTGTGGAAGCTCAAGTTGACAACTACTCCCATCATCACCGCTCCAAATTGGAGTGTGTCTTTTGAACTCATGTGTGATGCAAGTGACGTAGAGGTTGGGGACTATTTTGGGAAAACGCATCAACAATATTTTTCATCCGGTCTACTATGCTAGTAAGACCATGAATAGTGCCCAAGTCAACTATATAATTATAGAGAAACATCTCATTGCTATTATGTTTGCAATTAAGAAATTCCGCCAGTTGTCACGACCCGAAATTTCCCACCGACGGGACCGTGATGGCGCCTAACATTTCACTTGCCAGGCAAGCCAACGTTAGAAAATCATCAAACCAATTCCTTATTTCCATTAAGTAAATAATAATAATTAACTAAAATAAAATATAATAAGTGCGGAATATCATAAAACTGTATTAATTTCTACCACCCGGATCTAGAGTCCCAATTCACGAGCATTCTAAAATTTAATACAAGTAATAGTCTGAAAACAATACAACTTTCTGAATGAAAGAAAACAGTAGGACATAAAAATATAGACGGGGACTTCAAGGTCTGTGAACGCCGACAGATCTACCTTGAGTCTTCGGACAGCGGACCAATAGCAAATCTCGATCAACCTGAGCCGGTATCAAAATTTGCAGAGTGAAGCATCAGTACAACCGACCCCATGTACTGGTAAGTGCCGAGCCTAACCTCGACGAAGTAGTGAGGAGGCTAAGGCAAGGCACCTACAATCAACCTGTACAATTTAACAGTGTATACGCAAATAACAGGAATGAAGAACTAAACAGGAAATGTCGGGATGGGAGACATACTGAGGGGAATACAGATAAAGAACTACAACAGAATGATCATCAGAGCAGTCAATATACCATGAATCAACAGGAATAGTGAATACAGTAAAGAAAAATGCACGGCATCACCTTTCGTGCTTTTACTCTCAATTTCACCATAAAATTAATAGAAACGGCACGGCATCACCTTTCGTGTTTTTACTCTCATATCATGGCACGACATCACCCTTCGTGCATTAACACTCACAATATGGCACGGCATCACCCTTCATGCATTAATACTCATAATATGGCACGGCATCACCCTTCGTGCATTAATACTCACAATATGGACGGCATCACCATTCGTGCATTAACACTCACAATATGGCCCGACATCACCCTACGTGCATTAACACTCTCCCTTACATAATGCAATGCATAAATAACAATAGAGAGATAGAATAACAAGTACAAACCCTACTTCAACATTTGATTCCATAGTATCAATCTCAACTTTGAAATAAAAACTCAATTATCACCAGAAAATTCGATAAACATGATAAGAACAATAATTTGAACAGTACCAGTATAACACGTAGCAATTTGGCATAGGAATGAGACAATATAAGGAAAACAGGGAAACATGGAAAACAAGTAAATTGGTGGCGCATAAGCACTCGTCACCTCACATATACACCGCTCACATGAATTTCACTTAGCAAATAATCTACGGTTCCTAATTCCCTCAAGTCAGGGTTAGACACAACACTTACCTCGCTCCGAAGGCCACTTAATTCTCAATTACATCTTTCCCTTTGGAATTCACCTCCAAATCACTCGTATCTATTCAAAAATGACTCAATAATATCAAATATTGCTAAAGGAATCAATTATATTGCATAAATTAAATTTCTCAATTTTTTCCACCAAAAAGTCAAAAACTCGACCCCGGGCCCGCTTGGTCAATACCCGAGGTTTGCACCAATTTTTTTACCCATTCACCCCGAGCCCGAATATGTAATTAGTTTTGCAATCTGGCCTCAAATTGAGGTCTAAATCCCCAAATTCCCGAAATCCCTATTTTCTACCCTAACCCCTAATTCTACCATGAAAACTCTAGAGTTTAGGTTGAAATTTCAAGAAATATAATAGGTAATTGAAAGAAAATGGTTTAGAATCATTTACCAACAATATGGGGAAGGAATGACTCTTGACAAATCGCCCCTCACAGTTTGATTTGTAAGAAAAATGACTTTTTGGCAAAAATTCCGTTTTGGATTCTGTTAAGTGCTGGGCGACAGTATTCATCGCATTCAAGAGAGCACTGTCGCGTTCGCGAAGTGTATGGGCTGCCAAGCCTTTGCGTTTGCCAGGCAGTGCTCGCATTCGCGTAGGCTACCCTTCCCTGGTCTTCACATTCGCGAGACATTGCTCGCGTTCGCGATGAAGAAAAGGCCGACTCCCCCTCCCCAGTGCCTAACACTACGCATTCGCGATGGGCTTGTCGTGTTCGCGAAGGGTAACGCCCCCATCGCTTCGCGTTCGCGATCAAGCCTTCGCGTGCGCAAAGAAGAAATCCTCAGCTGCCCAGTTTACTCTTTGCGTTCGCAAGAGTACCTTCGCGAACGCGAAGAAGGACATGCCAGAACACAGACGCTGCAGAAAAATTGAATTTCCAAAGTCCAAAACATCCCATGGCCTATCCGAAACTCACCCGAGCCCTCGGGGCTCCAAACCAATCAGGCACACAAGTCTAAAAACATCATACGAACTTGCTCGCGCGATCAAATCACCAAAATAACACCTAGAGCTCTAAATTTAGCACCAAATCAAATGAAATTCTCAAGAACACTTTAAAACTTCTAATTTCTCAACTGGACGTCCGAATCACGTCAAACCAACTCCGTTTCTCACCAAATTTCACAGACAAGTCTTAAATATCATAATGAATATGTACCGTGCTCCGGAACCAGAATACGGACCCGGCACTAACAATGCCAACCATCAATCAATTCTTAAAAATAATTAATTTTCAGACTTTTAATTTTCATCAAAAATTCATAACTTAAGCTAGGGACCTCCAAATTCGATTCCGGACATACGCCCAGGTCCCATAATTCGATACGGACCTATCGAGATCGTCAAAGCATGGATCCGGGCCCGTTTACCAAAAATGTTGACCGAAGTCAACTAAAATCAACTTTTAAGGCAAAAATTATCATTTTTATTAGTTTTCAACATAAAAGCTTTTCAGAAACTTGCCCAGACTGTACACGCATATCGAGAAGGGTAAAAATGAGATTTTTAAGGCTTAAGAGCACAGATTCGAGTTCTAAAACATAAGATGACCTTTTGTGTCATCACATTCTCTACCTCTAAAACAACCGTTCGTCCTCGAACGGACATAGAAAAATACCCGGGCTGGTGAAAATATGGGGATATCTACTCCGCATATCGGACTCGGACTCCCAAGTAGCTGCCTCAATAGGC
>AWOL01S0106275.1:0-12403 GCA_000715115.1 Nicotiana otophora | reverse complement strand
TAAAAGGAGTATTAAATGCTTTGCGCCCGGTAACATTTAATACAAAATATTTTGCAGCATTAAAGATGATGGGCCGTTACGAGGAATTTGGCATTTATGTCTAACGTTACATCTTTATCAATGACCCTCATAATTGGCATTAAAGAAGGGTATGATCCTAGGACCTACTTTCCTAAACGTAGCTATAAATAGTGAGCTATGTTATCATTGTAAGGGGAGGAATTTTCTGGCTGACTTACACTACATTCTATACAACATAATAATATAATTTTACTTTCTCGCTTTTTGATCTTATCATTGTTGTTCCCGGGAACCCTGTTTCCGAACTCATTAGCTCTGTCGTTCCATCTTCATTCTAAGTCTAAGTATTTTATATTTTATTAGTTATTTCATTACCTTTTAGATCAAATTAATTCACTTGTCTAGAAACTACAAACAAATTCAACTGTACCATTTTACGGGTAAATAATTTGTTTCTTTCATATTTATAAAATACTAATCCAATTCCAAATGGGATGAATTGCACGTGAATGAATCCAATTCCAAACTGGAATTACTAACAAGTCATTTATTTATTAATATATATATATATATCTTATATAAAATAAATATTATATATCTCATATATATTTCAACCAAGAGATAATTTAATTTTTCATTCCAAATAGAAAATTTTNTATCTTATATAAAATAAATATTATATATCTCATATATATTTCAACCAAGAGATAATTTAATTTTCCATTCCAAAATTTAATTTTTCATTCCAAATAGAAAATTTCAATTTGTTCACAATATTAATTATATCCTCTGTGCTGGCAAAGAATATAGTAATATTTTATTTGGACTAATAACTAAATTTATTTGACTAATTAAATTCTTTAATTTAATTATCAAATAATAAAGTAATTAATCCTTAGCAAAGATCAGCACACTCGTTAGTGTGCGGCCCCATATGTTCAATACTAAACCGGTAGTAAATTAATCAGATCAATATACTAATCAAGGGTGGCGTCTAGCAACACTCCTTAACGACCAGATAGAATAAAGTATATAATTTACTCTCAAGAACCAGCAAAAGAATAATGTAGTAATTCCTTCTATCCTTATAGCTCTGGATCACCCTAGGACATGATTCAACTGTCAAATCGTAATAGGTGACCAACTATGTGTTCATGTCAAATATAATCGACCACTGAATGATCTAAGAAACTCTTTTTTCTTTCATTCAATTGCCCTGGCCAAGGTCTTAATTTGATTGTTTATAATTCATGACAACATGGAGCTTAAACTCATTACCAAGAGTTGACAGATTCCATCTTGATTCAATCACTAATTCTACAAGTATTTAATCGTACCCAATATCCTTTCAACTATCGCCCTAAGGGCCACAGATGTCTAGTATCAAAGTATAATAAATAACTTGTCAATTACTATGACGATCTCAGGTCAAAGGAAATTTTTACATCACATTCTTCAAGAGAATATCCTATTGACAGTTTATGGTAATTCTAACCATTAAGAATTATCCAATGAGTCGGTTCAATGATCATATCTCTATAAGCATCATCTATCTATGTGATATAGTTAATGAGATCAACTAATTTTATCCCATAAAGACGATCACATAAATATTGATCTAACCAGATTATTAATGTCCAAATTAATAATCCTACGATCAAGAATAAATTTAGATTAAACTGTAAGAAATTTTACTCTCATTATCATGATCTCCATCACGATGACAAGTCTCAGAATTTAATCAAGGACCTTATTAAATTAATCAAGCAATTAATAATAACCATGATAAAAAGAATATCAAATGCTATATATATTTTATATTAAATAACGTTTCACAAAAATATGTTCAAATCATCAAATATGAGATTGGATCTAGGGCATATCTACTATATACCTAACACTCTCCTTCCCAAATACCCAACGTTTTCGGTCTACAACTACATTATGTAAACACTAGAGAGAGAGAGAGAGAGAGAGAGAGAGATAGGCAAAAAGGCCTCGTAGTCACTTAAACTTGCACCTGATTTTCACCCCGATAAATAAACTTTCATCTTTCTCATTTAAGCATCTTACTTGTATACTTGAGAATTAAAATTAAAAGAGACTGTGATTAATGCAAATTAAATTAAACTAGTGCCATCACATAGATTTTGGGTCTACTTGACCACTGAGTTATGCTTTTGGACTATGTGAATTAGGGATTTAAAATATATTATATAGAGACACAAAACAAATTTTGCCTTATATGTACGATGTAATTTTTCTGAAAAGAAAGTTCGTATATTTTATATACAGTAATTTATACAGTAATTATGTGGCTGTTGTAATAGATGAGTAGTGCATATCGGCACTCCGCAATCACTAACGTAAAATACTAGCAAGATCCGACGTGCATGTTAGCACAATATTCACATCTTTGTTTTCCTTATTTAGAGGGAGTCAATGTACTGTTGCAAGATTAGGAAAGATCGAGGCTAGCTAGCTCGTTCAAGTTCACTAAACTATACTAATTTATCATAATTATATACACTCTTCGTTTTAAAAAGAATGTCTTAGTTTAATTTGACACAAATTTCAATAAAGAAGGGAAGACTTTAAGATATGTAATCTTAAATAAGTCATAGTATTTGTATGGCTATAAACTTTTGAAACTTATGATTTGAAACATGTCATAACATTTGTGTGGCTAAAAATACTTCCTATTAAGGAAATATTGAAAGATAATAATCTTTTTGAAACAGACTAATAAAAAAATAGTGTCAATCTTTTTGATAAATTAAAGTGAGAATATATATTACATAATTAATTATGATATTATCATGTTTGTGAATAAATGCGTCACGTAATTGTTGGATTGGTGTAAATATCTAGGTAAGTCTTTTGAACTTTCTTTGAAAATTCTCTCCCCATATCGAAGGATTTTGGACCTATTCCTTTGATCTTTCCTTGAAACTTCCATTTTCTCTAGAAAATTACGACATTCAAAAGGGTACCTGCCACCCTCTGCATAAGACTTACGTATTTGGTTTTTGTATCTCAGCACGCAATACTACAAGGAAAATCATTTTCCTAACTTTATTCGTATATCGTTCTAGATCACTTCGCCTTAACATTTTTGTCAAGTAGTGCACTCTATGATTTTTCTTTTTCTCAAATGTCCTAAAATCGTGTCACGTGATTTCTGGTAAATGCATATGTCATGCCAAAATTATTACAGGCAAATGTGCAGAACGTCAACTCAAGCGACAAAAAAAGTTATGAGATGGATAGATGGAAATTTATTTTGATAATTGAATTAGCTAATATGTTCATCCAAAAAGGTGGTTCTACTCTTGAGCATATATGTATTGTTGACGTTATGAGAATACATTCAAATATATAATGTTACACATAGTTTGGAGGAGCAAAATAAGGTGGCAGACCGATATTCGAAGAAAGGAGCAAAGCATAATCTTTTTCCTAATGTTGTTCAATATTTATGTAACAGTTCCACCTATTTTTGTCACTGATGCTTTTATGATAGTCAAATTAGGAACTACTTTTGTTGGAACTATTTCCACATATAATAAGTAGTAATCTACACTACAAGAAAACACTAATTTTGTGTGAGTTTTTTTTGTCAAATTGTGACGGTTTTTGACTGCCACAAAAAAAATTATGACGATTTTTGAAAGTGCCAAAGCTATTATTGCCACGAGCATTATTGCAGCAATTTTTTAGAATCTCCACGACGACCGACACAAAATAAATTTTGAATTTGTGGGAGTTTTTAAAGATAATTAATGGTAGTTTAGAACCCCCTTTCAAAAAAAATATAGAGGGATTTATAAACCCCCGCAATATGATCAAAACGTTCCAAAAAACATATCGCAAGCCCCCATAAAATCCTTTTTTATATAAATATGCGGGGATTTATAACCGCTACAATGTGATATTAACGTTTAAAAAAACTTTGTGGCCGTTTATTTTCCCCGCAATATTTTTGTCGTAAGAAATTAGTTTTCTATTTTACAAATTCAAATTATGTTTTTACAAATATAATTAACCATAGCGGCAAAAATTACAAATTCAAATCATAAACCTAGAAAAGCTTATGGTCTCCACTTTTTCCTAATTAGGTCCATGATGGCTAGTGGTACCTGAATATGTTATTATTCACTTAGTTAGCTAAACAGAAAATTATGCTAAAACATTCTTATTTTGCCGTTTAAANGACCTATTCCTTTGATCTTTCCTTGAAACTTCCATTTTCTCTAGAAAATTACGACATTCAAAAGGGTACCTGCCACCCTCTGCATAAGACTTACGTATTTGGTTTTTGTATCTCAGCACGCAATACTACAAGGAAAATCATTTTCCTAACTTTATTCGTATATCGTTCTAGATCACTTCGCCTTAACATTTTTGTCAAGTAGTGCACTCTATGATTTTTCTTTTTCTCAAATGTCCTAAAATCGTGTCACGTGATTTCTGGTAAATGCATATGTCATGCCAAAATTATTACAGGCAAATGTGCAGAACGTCAACTCAAGCGACAAAAAAAGTTATGAGATGGATAGATGGAAATTTATTTTGATAATTGAATTAGCTAATATGTTCATCCAAAAAGGTGGTTCTACTCTTGAGCATATATGTATTGTTGACGTTATGAGAATACATTCAAATATATAATGTTACACATAGTTTGGAGGAGCAAAATAAGGTGGCAGACCGATATTCGAAGAAAGGAGCAAAGCATAATCTTTTTCCTAATGTTGTTCAATATTTATGTAACAGTTCCACCTATTTTTGTCACTGATGCTTTTATGATAGTCAAATTAGGAACTACTTTTGTTGGAACTATTTCCACATATAATAAGTAGTAATCTACACTACAAGAAAACACTAATTTTGTGTGAGTTTTTTTTGTCAAATTGTGACGGTTTTTGACTGCCACAAAAAAAATTATGACGATTTTTGAAAGTGCCAAAGCTATTATTGCCACGAGCATTATTGCAGCAATTTTTTAGAATCTCCACGACGACCGACACAAAATAAATTTTGAATTTGTGGGAGTTTTTAAAGATAATTAATGATAGTTTAGAACCTCCTTTCAAAAAAAATATAGAGGGATTTATAAACCCCCGCAATATGATCAAAACGTTCCAAAAAACATATCGCAAGCCCCCATAAAATCCTTTTTTATATAAATATGCGGGGATTTATAACCGCTACAATGTGATATTAACGTTTAAAAAAACTTTGTGGCCGTTTATTTTCCCCACAATATTTTTGTCGTAAGAAATTAGTTTTCAATTTTACAAATTCAAATTATGTTTTTACAAATATAATTAACCATAGCGGCAAAAATTACAAATTCAAATCATAAACCTAGAAAAGCTTATGGTCTCCACTTTTTCCTAATTAGGTCCATGATGGCTAGTGGTACCTGAATATGTTATTATTCACTTAGTTAGCTAAACAGAAAATTATGCTAAAACATTCTTATTTTGCCGTTTAAATTCTTACAAAGATTCTTCTTTAATTAAAGTAGTATGTGATAGAAGAGGTTGGAACTAATTTGTATTTCATGAATATTTAGAATTCACCGATGCAAGTTGATTTATTCCGGCGTTTGAACATTAAATTTATGATAAGACTATCCTTGGACTCCAAATAATAGAGGTGGTTTGCAGGAGCAATAATTGTTGTCGTCATGGAGATTATTCTCGAATTTGAAAGATTTTACTTGACTATGAATAAGGATACAACTTCTCGGATTACACAAGTAACCTATTAAGCAAACGAAAATATATCAAAATACATGTTTAAAGTACAGTAAAAAAAACAGATTTGTCACTGACTAAACATCTGAAGAAATAAAACATTGTCCACAAATTACCCAACAAACCAATCTATAACCACAAAAGATCTGTTTAATTTAACTCCAAAATAAACTAAAAAGAAACTACAGCAATATATTACAAAACAGTCAAACATGGTAATACCTAAGTAATTAGCAAAGAGGATCAGTTTAATATCATCCGAATGCACAGCGAATCAAAGAGCAATATTATGTCACAATATGGGTAAAGGTTAGCAGTGAAACAAAATACATATCTACATCCCAAATATAAAACATAAATATGTGTCCAATAATCATATGAAGCCAAAATGAACAAACTTAAAAGAATTAAGAATACGACAAAAGAAAACTGACCTAATGTTCACTGGAATTCTCTCTCTCTCCAAGAGGAATTATAAGGTGAATATATAGCTGTGAAAAGGGAAGTTACCAAGTGTAACGAAGAAAAGGGAAGAAGAGGGGAAGGTGAAAAAATGGAGGGAAATAAAAATACATAATGGAGGGATTAAAACGAGGAGTTATCTAGTTAGTTTATAAAAATGAGGGAAAGGAACAAAAAACAATGCTGAAGTGCTTCATTTCTTTACTTTTTCCACTCTTTCATTTTCATTATTACTATTATTTAAATAGAAATATTTAGAAAATAGAAATATATTTGGTAAAATATACTTAAACAGAGTTCATTTATCTAAATATCTACTAAAAAGTACTCCAAAATTAAAGAAAGTACAAATTAAGGACCTGTTTGGCCATATATTTTATCAAAATAAATTTGAGTTTTATTTGGTAAACACATATTTGGCCATAGATTTTGCCTATATTTTGGCAAAATCCCAAATCCCAAATCTCAAATCCCAAAACCAGCCCAATAGTTGGTTTTGGGCCAGATCCCTAATAATACACATGTTTTTCCAAAATAAATTTGGAAAATATGTTTTGAAAACGTATGTCCAAACAAATTTTCATCTTCAAACCAAACTTCACCCAAAACAGATTTTTCAAAATAAATTTGGGAATCTATGGCCAAACGCTAGCAAAACAAACATCTGAAATAACGACAAATTAAAATATAGAAAAATTTACGTAAAACCATTACAAATTCATCCAATATTCAAAATTGCTAAAATTCCTAGGATGGATAAACGTAACAAAATTCTAATTATCGAATTATTTATTTAACATAGTGTTTTAATTGACTTTTTGGGACTCGCTCGAGACTCGTTCATGAGCGGGACACTATTAAAGTTAAAGTGTTATACTATTGATTGTATCTTATAGTAACTTTATTTACCACTATTGTGGAGGCTACCGAAAACCTTCACAAAAAGACCCCACAATAAAAATAATTTTGGGGAGGGTGAAACAAACGTCATAAATTAAATATATAGTGGGGGTCTTTTACAACCCCTCACTTAAATCGCTACAAAATAAATATATAGTGGGAGTTTCTTATGACCCCGTTAATAAACCGCCACAATTTAACATTTTTTTTTGTAGTGCTAGACTGCTAGGTTATGACTCTACCTCACGCGAATTATTGGTAAGTCGTGACTCTGGATCTTGTTATGAGGCATATTAGTATTTAAAAGTATCTTTTGTTATCGAAAAAAGGCGTCAAGAAAAATTGTTTTAGCATTCGACAAGTGAGAGGTTGATTATTCATTTATATCACAAGGAGTAACTTAATCTGAAATTTTCATTTCCTTATGTTGCTTCCTATAAGATTTGTAGAATACAGAAAAGCAAAATTTCTTATTGTCAATGCTAGTAGTTTTTTTTGTTTCTTTGACTTCTCATACAATTTTATTCTCTTGGATCATGTACATGAGTTTGCATTATTTGTTTTGGTTGGGGGTTTAGAGTAAAACTAGACTAAACTACTACACTAACTATCAAAACTAACCAAACTCATCTTCTGACTTTAAGAATTAATCTGCCAAACTCGCTAGCATATACAATAATAACAACATACCCAATATATTTTCAGAGGCAGATGCATATTCAACAAAGTAGTGTCACGCGACACCGTTTCGTCGAATTCTTTTTCTAAATATATGTATTAATATTGTGAGGAAACGAATAAGTCTGAAAACAATGACACCACTTGACACATATTGTCTCCTGGTGTGTTGGCTAAAAATTGTGATGAAATAGAATTGAATGGAGGACCTCTTCTCACTTAAAACTCAATAATACCAATAGACTAAAACTATTGCTTGTCTAAAAGTATGAAAATTAAAGTTAGTAATTCACGTTCTTCTATATATTTCGATACCGCTTACAAAAATTCTTGAATACGCCCCTACAGAGGATAGTGTGTACGCAGACCTTACTCCTACCTTGTGGAGATAGAGATGTTGTTTTCGCTAGATCCTCGGCTAAAGAAACTCGCGTGCAAATGCAAATCCAAAATTTAAATTTGATGAGTATAGGTATATATATGTTAATTTCACCATGATTTTATTGTAGTTTTATAATTATAAATTCAAAACTTAGTTTTGTTTAGGTTATAAAATTTTCTACAGATGTACTAGTGCTCCGCGTGAATAATATTGAATTTAGTTGAATCCGCCCCAGCTCGCTAGAATTGTTGGACAAGATCGTCTGTCCAAAAAAAGAAAGAGTAGCTTTCAACTTGTTTCAATCAAAATATACAAATCGATCACGGCAATTATCATGACTATTTACTGTCAGTTACTGCATTTGACAAATTAATTCATGGACTAACACTATATTGGCTTCACATGGAGATATAGATGGTCCTCCAGCTATATATGCACAAATAAATATTTCAGGTCGTACTAATTTAACTGTTTCATTTTGTGCCTGCAATAAATTACGAAAAGTACCCTTAAAATTATTTGGTATTCAGTCAAGAGTCTTGATTTGAACGACAGACGTTACATTTGTGTCTTCTAGCATTTTTTCGCATGTTGCGGGAGGATATTGGTGGGGTTTAGTTCTCTCAGTTCATTTTGAACTACTTTTATTTTTTATTTTTGCTTTATTTCTCTTTCGAAAGAAAAAAAAAACATACAAAAGTATAAAAATTTAATAATCTTTTTAATGGATTAAAAGGAAAGTCAAGATATATAAAATTGAGTTGGAGGAAATGCAGTATTTGTAGGTTATATCAGATCACCTGTAATGTTAGTACCTAATATTTTAGTATTATTAATAAAAAATTTCCTTTAACTAGAAAAAAAATCAGATCACAATCATATTCCAACCGCATCTGCAGATCAATAACACACATGTGGAGAACCCCCTAATTATATTTCTCTTTTATGTTAATGAAAGTGTTGATTACATGTGTTTCTGTCAGTGTCCCCAAAAATAGGGGAATCTTTTCTTATTTTATGAGCTAATCCCGGTTATCCCTTTGTTAATGGTGGTTTTATGGTAATTATGACTTGATTTTTGATGAATGATTCCAATTGTCAAATTTGCTGACTGTATTTCCTTGTCGCTTTTTTTTCTTTTTATGTGCGGTTGTCCTTAATGTATTACGTAATTAGTTTTTTGGTTATTTTTCTAATAGTAGTTCTTTTAAAAATAAATTGTGCATGTTAACGTTTCTTTTGTCTAAATGTATGAAGTGACAAAACTAGTTCTAGCATTGGATCTGTTTTTGTATTTGGTCTATATATGACAAATTAAAGTGGGATTAAATTTTTATGTCAAATATTCCCTTTATCAAAATATGTAAAATATTCATTTATCACACTTTATATCAAGAACATAATATGAAGAGAGCTGGACTGGCTTTGATGAATTGCTGTTTCTTGAATGTTACTTGACTTATTAAAATATACACATATTTCTTTAAAAAGAATATTAATAGGAAGAGTTACTTGATTATTTAGCTTTATTTATTCTTTGTTCTTTCAGCACATTAATCTCTCCATAAATGTTTTACTTCTTTAATGCGAAGAGTAAAATTGAAGAAATTCATTAATTTTTTCGTTATTTTCTAAAACGATAAGTATATTAGAATAACTATTTTTCACAAATATAATGAATTAATGGGCCGGAGGAAGTATAGTTCTTTTCCTATATAGAGAATTTAGGATTATTATTCTTATTGCATCTCTTCAATGGCATCTTTTTTTCTTATCATATCTTTTCTCTTATTCCAAACCATGTCTATGACATAATTTTTCTTCTTTGGACCCACTACTGATTGAAATGTTGATTTTTTTTACTCCGTACATAATAAAATGAATAAATAAATGCGCCTAACAAAAACTTGCCACGTTGCCTCCATGTTTCGCTCATTACATAATTATCATTAATATTTTGTATGTGCTAACTCTCTTTCTTCAATTAATTAAGCAATAAATCTGTACATTGCCTATATAAAAAATAGGGGGAGGAAATGGAATGTCAAACAAAGAAGACAACATCAACGCTCCCTCATTGAATCCAGAAGGACCAGAACATCTCTCTCTTTCTCTTCTTAATTCTTCTTAATTTCTACGTAGAACAATTATTTATTTTGATATTTAAGACACATCAACTTCTGTTACCTCGCAAGATAATATTCATACCAGTTGAATAGCCAAAAAATGTTATAAACAATGATTTACAGTTGAATAAAATTTCGCTTAACCTCCTTGACCTTTTGGATTGGGAAACAGTACCCTTCCACCTTTTGCTTATTCCATATAACTTTCTTAATCTTTTTTCAAAAAGTTTCCTTTTATTTATATATTGAAAATAAATCGAAACAGTTATCCAATTTTTTTGAAAATATCAAATGGGATACAAACAAAAAAAAACTTAAATTGAATCAAACACTGTATTTCTGTTTAATCGGAATATAATTCACACCTCTAATTGAAAAGAAGCCATCAGCTTCTGTCAATCCAGGATAAAATCAACTATTCATCGATTTAACACTTTCCAATTATTGACTTTGCGTAATAATAGCTATCTTTTGAAATACTCTTCCATATTTAAGATGTAAAAGCGAAATTATAAGTCGCTTGAAAGAAAGAACAACTAGTAAATTATTTACCTGTAATCACTAGATCGGAATTTTGCAAGTTGTTTTAGCCAAAGAATTAGTGACATAAGCTCATATGTAACAAGATTTTAACTCACTTTTTGGTATAATAATATACTCCATCTGTTTATGAATGAATAAACATATTTTTTTTTTAGTTCGTTTAAAAAATAATAACAATTTTTTTAATTTAAAAATAATATAATTTTAAACTTGTCATTTTATCCTTAATTCATTATTTATAGCTACACAAATATCTATAAATTATTTTAGACCACAAGTTTCATAAGTTTTCCAATTTTTTTTAATCCAGTCAAATAGGTCTATTCTTTTTTAAACGGGAAACATTTTTTTTTTTTGTGGTAGTATAAGAACTAATTGACTCTCATCTTTTCATTGTCTTTAGCACTAACATCTTAGTACTTCTTTCTTAACTGAAACAAAAATACTAGGTTATTTCATTTTATTTATCAAATTTTATTGGACAGAATTACTTAGTATCTCTACTAGTGAAAAAATAGCAAATATCCCATAAAATTAATTAAAGTATGTGTAAGTTAACTTGAACACTATAATTATAAAATAAAGATGAAGAAAAGGCTAACCTGAATATAATCTCCCATTTTATGCGGAAAAAAAGTAAAAGGAAAGACAAAAAAAACAAGATTATTTGGCAGGTAAATGTTTTTTAAAAAAAAAAAAAAAAAAAAAAAAAAAAGAAGAAGAAGAAGATAAAAGCCCGTAAATAGAAGTCAGGTGTCCATTCATTTATGAAAGTACTATATATAGTACGAAAGAAACGTCCAAATAAATAGGGGTATTACAGTAAATTTATACATGCTTTCAGGGGTAAAATAGTCAATTTAGAAAGAAAGAGGAGCTTTCCAAGATCATGTGAAATAGCTTTTACTCTGTACGGGAAACCAACGGAGGAGAACCCAACGTTGGTTGGTGGGGTCATACTTCTTTTACGTATAAATTGAGACAAATTGCAATTCTTTTATGAATCCCATTTTTAAACCTTTTAGGATTCTGAGCATATATACTTCTTCTTCTTCTTCTTCTTCTTCTTCTTCTTCTTCTTCCTTTTGGCTTCTATTTCATTAGCTTATAAAAACCAAAACACAAACCCACAAACAAAGAAACGTTAATTAGCTTTGTGGAGTGGAGAGACCTTTTATTGGTGAGTAGTTTTTCTCTTTCTACTTTTCTGTCTTTATATTTTTTTATTCTGTTTGAATTGCTAAGCTGTTATTTGATTACGTTAATTTATAATCACATATTCTTAACGTGTAAGTGTGATTGCATTTTGTCATGGCTTTGAATTTTTTTGGTAGGTTTCTTAATTCTGTGATTAAAAACTTACCATATGCTTGTACTCGTGGTAAAAAAAAAGGAATCTTTTATTGTTGGAAAATTGTTTTTGGCGCATGAAATCTTAATTTATGTTCTGGGATTTCTCAAATTGTCAAGTTATAATTTTTTGATGTTTTTTGCTGAATCTGAAAAACCCCTTTAAACCTGTGATA
>AWOL01S0106238.1:0-12668 GCA_000715115.1 Nicotiana otophora | reverse complement strand
ATCAGAGCCTAGGTTACATAGGTCTCACGAGTCATGAGCAGGTTTAGTAGAGTCTTGCATATCTGTACGGAGACGTCTGTACTTATCTCCGAGAGGCTGCCGAACCCTTAGGAAAATTTCACTTTCTTGTATTCTATCGTGCGAATTGTAGATTTCGGAAACTAAATCTCTGTTATTCTACTCTCTCACATATGGTGAGGACACGTACTACCGGATCAAATGGTCAGCCACCAATACCGCCAGTTAGGGCCGTGAGAGATCGGGGTCGTGGTAGAGGCCGAGCCGACGTAGAGATCGAGGTGCAACTCGTACAGCAGTTAGAGCAGCACCTGTAGAACCACAAGTTGCTCCAGCTCAGGAGCAGATTCCGGATATAGCTGAGCCGGCGGGACCAGCTCAGGCACCAGTTGCATCTATTATGATTCCAGGCTTTCAGGAGGCACTAGCATAGATATTGACAGTTTGCACTGGCCTTGCTCAGGTGGTTTTGGCTCAGGCCGCACCTGCCACTTCTCAGGCCAGAAGAGGTACTCATACCCCTGTTGCCCGTACTCTAGATCAGGTAGTGCGGGGACTTCAGATACTCGGGGCACTACCAGCCCAGCCGACTACAGCTGTTCAGGCCTCGGTAGTTCCTGCTATGACTGAGGATGAGGAGAAGAGACTAGAAGGGTTCGGAAGACAACAACCTCCATCTTTTAGTGGAGCAGAGTTGGAGGATGCCTAGGGCTTCTTGGACTGGTGTCAGAGGATTCTCCGTAAATCAGGTATTTTGGAGACCAGTGGGGTCTCGTTCACTACTTTTCAGTTTTTTGGAGCTGCCTTCAGTTGGTTGGAGGCTTATGAGAACCGCAGGCGATCGGTTCAGTACCACTTATATGGCAGGAGTTCTCCATTCACTTTTTGGAGAAGTTTGTGTCGTAGTCTTGCAGAGAGGAGCTCGCCGACAGTTTGAGCAGTTACGTCAGGATGGCATATCTGTGACACAGTACTAAATGAGAATTTCTGAGTTGGCCCGTCACACAGTTTGGTTGGTTTCTACTGATAGGGAGAGGATTAGGAGATTCATTGATGGCCTCACATATCAGCTGTGGTTACTTATGACTAGGGAGAGGGTATCTGGTGCTAGTTTTGATTAGGTAGTTGACATATCTCAGAAGATAGAGATAGTTCGCAACCAGGAACATGGAGAGAGGGAGGACAAGAGGTCTCGAGGACTAGGTGGTTTCAGCGGTATTCTTTCAGGGGGTATGCTTTACCGCGGTAGGGGTCGTTCTTACAGACACGCTCAGACATGTCGTCCAGTTCGTCGGGGTGCATCATCCAGCCATGGTTCTTACAGTTCTCATCAGGGTCAGCCATCTCTCGGTGCCCTTCCAGCCCAGAGTACGCCCTGTGCTCCTTCAGTTCAGGGATCATCTGTACCAGGTTCTTCTGGTAGTTATTCTGGTTCTCGAGGTTCGCCTCAGAACTCGCCACCATTCTTCGAGAGGGAGTGCTATAAGTGTGGAGGACTGGGTCATGTGAGGAAATTTTGTCCCCGCCTTACTCGAAGTCCAACTCAGCAGAGGAGCCAGGCTACTACTTCTGCACCAGTTGCTCCCCCACCCGCCCAGCCAGCACGGGGTGGGGCTCAGTCAGTTAAGGGTCGCCCAAAAGGGGGAGGCCGATCAGGTGGCGGTCAGGCCCGATTCTATGCTTTTCCTGCCATGCCAGATGTTGTTTCTTTAGATGCAGTGATCACAGGTATTGTCTCAGTGTGCCACAGAGAGCTTTTATATTATTTGACACTGGTTCTACCTATTCATATGTATCATCATATTTTTCTCTTTATTTGGATATGCCCTGTTAGTCCTTAGTTTCACATGTTCGTGTATCTACGTCGATGGGCGTTATTATTACTGTGGACCATGTATATCAGTTACGTGTGGTAACTATTGGGGAACTGGACACTAGAGTTGATCTTTTATTTCTTGGTATGATTGATTTCGATGTAATTCTGGGTATGGATTGGTTGTCTCCATGTCATGCTATTATGGACTATCACGCAAAGACCGTGACATTGACGATGTCGGGGTTGCCGAAGGTTGAATGGAGAGGTTCTCCAGATTATGTTCCTAGCAGGGTAATTTCTTGTTTGAAGCCCAACGTATGGTTGGAAAGGGATGTTTGTCATATTTGGCAGTTGTGAGAGATGTTAATGTAGGTACTCTTCCTATTGATTCAGTACTAGTAGTGCGAGACTTTCCGGATGTATTCCCTGCAGACCTGCCAGGTATGCCACCCGACAGGGATATTGATTTCGGTATTGACTTGGTGCCGGGCACTCAATCCATTTCTATTCCTCCGTATCGTACGGCACCAGCTGAGTTAAAATAATTGAAAGAGCAATTTCAAGAACTCCTTGATAAGGGGTTTATTCGGCCTAGTGTGTCACCTTGGGATGCACTAGCTCTACTTGTGAAAAAGAAAGATGGTACTATGCGGATGTGCATTGATTACAGACAGCTGAACAAAGTTACAATCAAGAATAAATATCCTTTGCCGCGTATTGATAATTTATTTGACCAGCTTCAGGGAGCGAGGGTGTTATCCAAAATTTATTTGAGATCCGGGTATCACCAGTTAAAAATTTGGAATTCGGATATTCTAAAGACGGCATTCAGGACTCGTTATGGCCACTATGAATTTCTCGTGATGTCTTTTGGGCTGACCAATGCCCCAGCAACATTTATACATTTGATGAATAGAGTATTTCAGCCATATCTTGATTTATTTCTCGTAGTATTTATTGATGATATCCTGGTGTACTCACGTAGCTAGGAGGATCATACACAACACATAGATATTGTATTGCAGAGGCTAAGAGAGGAGAAATTATATGCCAAATTTTCTAAGTGTGAGTTCTGGCTCAGTACAATGGCATTCTTAGGGCAAGTAGTGTCCAGTGAAGGAATTAAGGTAGATACGAAAAAAATAAAGGTAGTACAGAGTTAGCCCAAGCAATCCTCGGCTACTGAGATTCGGAGTTTTCTTGGCTTGGACGGTTATTATCGTCACTTTGTGGAGGGTTTCTCGTCTATTGCATCGCCTTTGACCAAATTGACCCCGAAAGGTTCTCCGTTTAGTTGGTCGGATGAGTGTGAAGAGAGCTTTCATAAGCTCAAGTCAGCTTTGACTACAGCTCCTATATTGATGTTACCTACAGGTTCAGATTCTTATACTGTGTATTGTGATACGTCGTGTATTGGTCTCGGCGCAGTGCTGATGCAAGACAGTAGGGTGATTGCCTATGCGTCCAAACAGCTAAAGGTACATGAGAAGAATTATCCGGTCCACGACCTTGAGTTAGCAGCTATTGTTCATGCCCTGAAGATTTGGCGGCATTATTTGTACGGTGTCCATTTGAAGTTTACACTGATCACCGGAGTTTACATCATCTATTTAAACAGAAGGATATTAATTTGCGGCAGTGGAGGAGGTTGGAGTTGCTTAAGGATTATGATATCACCATTCTCTATCATCCCGGAAAGGCCAATGTGGTCGCCGATGCCTTGAGTCGTAAGGTGGAGAGTTTGGGCAGCTTAACATACTTACCGGTAGCAGAGAGGCCTTTAGCCTTGGGTGTCTAGGCCTTGGCCAACCAGTTTGTCAGATTGGATATTTATGAGCCAATCACATTTTAGCTTGTGTGGTTTCTCAATCTTCTCTTTATGATCGTATAAGATAACGTCAGTATGATGACCCCCATCTGTTTGTCCTTAAATACACAGTTCAGCACGGCGATGCCAAAGAACTCACTATTGGGGATGACGGTGTATTACGGATGCAGAGCAGGCTATGTGTGCCTAATGTAGATGGTTTGCATGAGTTAATTCTCCAGAAAGCTCACAGTTCACGGTACTCTATTCATCCAGGTGCTGCAAAGTTGTATTAGGATTTGAGGCTGCACTATTGGTGGAGGTGAATAAAGAAAGATACAGTTGGGTTTGTAGCTCGGTGTTCAAATTGTCAACAGGTAAAGTACGAGCATCAGAGACCGAGAGGATTGCTTCAGAGACTCGAAATTTCGGAGTGGAAATGGGAGTGTATTACCATGGATTTCGTAGTTGGGCTCCCACGGACATTGAGGAAGTTTGATGTTGTTTGGGTGATTGTAGATCGGTTGACCAATTTCGCGCACTTTATTCCAGTTGGTACTAATTATTCTTCGGAGAGGTTGGCTGAGATTTATATCCGCGAGATTGTTTACCTGCACGGTGTGCCAGTGTCCATTATTTCACATCGGGGTACGTAGTTTACATCACAGTTTTGGAGAGCAGTGCAATGAGAATTGGGCACACAGTTTCAGTTGAGTACAACATTTCACCCTCAGACAGACGGATAGTCCGAGCGCACTATCTGATATTGGAGGATATGCTACGCGCTTGTGTCATTGATTTGGGGGATTCTTGGGATCAATTTCTGCCACTCGCAGAGTTTTGCTTACAATAATAGCTACCGGTCGAGCATTCAGATGGCTCCATATGAGGCTTTGTATGGGAGACAGTACCGGTCTCCGGTGGGTTGGTTTGAGCCGGGTGAGGCTAGACTATTGGGTACTGAATTGGTTCAGGATGCTTTAGAGAAGGTCAAAGTGATCCAGGAACGGCTTCACACGGAACAATCTAGACAGAAGAGTTATGCTGACAGGAAGGTTCGTGATATTGTTTACATGGTTGGGGAGAAGGTTCTGCTCAAGATTTCACCCATGAAGGGTGTGCTGAGGTTCGAGAAGAAAAGCAAGTTGAGCCCTCGGTATATTGGGCCTTTTTAGATACTTAAGAAAATTGGAGATGTGGCTTATGAACTTGCTTTGCCACCTAGTCTATCAAGTGTTCATCCAATGTTCCATGTCTCCATGCACCGAAAGTATGTCGGGGATTTGTCTCATATTTTGGATTTCAGTACAGTGCAGTTGGACGGTAATTTGACTTATGATGTGGAGCTAGTGGCTATTTTAGACCGTCAGATTCGAAAGCTGAGGTCAAAGAACATAGCATCAGTGAAGGTACAGTGGAAGGGCCAACCAGTCGGAGAAGCTACTTGGGAGATTGAGCAGGAGATGCGGAGCAATTATCCACACCAATTTGAGACTCCAAGTATGATTCTAAACCCATTCGATGATGAATGTTTGTTTAAGAGGGGGAGAATGTAATGCCCCGGCCGGTCGTTTTGAGTATTATAACCTCATTTTCTCATTTACTGCTTAATATATGTTCAAGTATAATTATGAGACTTATCGGGAAGGTTTCAGAATGAATTGGAACACTTAGTTCCAAGAATTAAGGCTTAAGTTGAAATATTTGACTGGATGGCGGTTTTGATGATTACAATAGCTCCGTATGGTGATTTTATACTTAGGAGCGTGTCCGAAAAATTATTTGGAAGCCTGTAGCTAAATTAGGCTTGAAATGGCTAAAATAAATATTTATGTTTGGAAGTTTGACCAGGGAGTTGACTTTTTTGATATCGGGGCACCGGAAACCGATTCTGAAAATTGGAATACCTCTGTTATGTCATTTATGACTTGTGGAAGGTCAATCGGAATTGATTTGATAGGTTTCGGCATCGAATGTAGAAGTTAGAAATTCTTAAGTTCCTTAAGCTTGAATTGGGGTATGATTCATGATTTTAGTCGTTGTTTGATGTGATTTGAGGTTTCGACTAAATTGGGGTATGATTCATGGTTTTAGTAGGACTTGTTGATGTATTTGGTTGAGATCCCGAGGGCCTCGGATGAGTTTCGGATGGTTAACGGACAAAGAATTGAAGTTGGGAGACTGTTGAAGTTGAGTTTGTTGTTTCTATTTTGGCTGATCTGGTTTTTCGTTCATCTATCAAAAATCAAGGTCAAATCGAAGTCAAATCGAGGGTAGAATCGAGATCAAAGTCGAGGTCAAAATCAAGGGCAGAATCGAGGGAAACTTTAAGTTAGAAAAAGGGGGTTTCATCCCATTTTCTATTTTTGACAAATTGGTGTGATTTTGAGAGATTTTTCAAGGAAAACAATATCGGGGTAAGTGATTCTAACTCGGATTTGGTCAAGATACACAAATATATCATTATTTTCATCATTTAATTAGTGCTTTGAGATGGAAATTTGGGAAAAATGAGGTAGAGTTCTTGGGCTAGAGTTTTGAGATTTTGAATGGGATTTTGTTATAGGATTTGAGTAAATTTGGTATGGTTAGACTCGTGAGTGAATGGGCTTTCAGGTTTTATGACTTTTGTCGGATTTTAAGATGTGGGACCGGGGGCAGGTTTGAGCCGATTTCGGATTTTTGGCTATAATTTTGTATTTTCTTGTGGAATTGATTCCTTTAGCCTATATTGATTGTATCGTACTGCTTGTGGCTAGATTCGGGATGTTTGGAGACCGATTTGAGAGGCAAAGGCATTTTGGAGTAGAGTTTTACTCGGATTGAGGTAAGTAATACTTCTAAACTTGGCTCTGATGGTATGAATCTCCGAATTTGTATTATATAAATTGTTTGGAGGTGACGCACACGATAGTTGACGAGCGTGTGGACGTGCACCATTGAAATTGTATCTTGAATAAATTCTGGGAAGTTGTAAAAATTAAAGAGCCATGTCATTATCTGAATATTTCTCACGTGTTAGAGGAATTTAGCTGAGGCTCTTAATAAAAATCATGTTTAGGCTACGCGCCGATATTTTTGGACCCATGGGGCCGTGTTGCTGATAAATTAATTATTTTAAAAATATATATTTCATACTCAGTCATATTATCCATTGTGAGGATATTGATTGGATCGAGCTGCGCGTCGCAGCAGGCCATATTGGCTTTATATATATTACTATTATATGGATCGGGGCTGCTCGCCAGCAGCAAGCCTTATAGGCTTTATTATTATTATGGAATTAGACTGCATGCCCGAGTAGGCCATATCGGCTTTATATAGCACTTGGGCTGAAGGAGACCCTCCGGAGTCTATGCACACCCCCAATGAGCGTAGATGATTTTATATTCGGGATAGACTCCCCAGGGCATGGACTTTCCTTACTTATTTATATTGTGATGAATTTTTCCTCGACATGGATCTTGTCCGTATCATTTATATTTGGGGATAAATTTTCCCAGGGATGGATTGTCCTTATACGGTACTGAGTGACTGACTGTTAGTCGATGTGTATACATATGGGGGATAGAATATCCCTGGACCGGATTGGCCATATATAGTACCGAGTGACCGAATGATTAATGACCAGTATTACGTGAGGTCTTTCCACTGAGATGTCATATTCCTCTTATCATGCAGTATTGATCTATTTCATTTGTACTGAGTTTAAATGTTGAACGTGAAAGCATGCCTACATTTCTTTACCATTATTTATACTAGACTGTACCTGCGGAGCTCATCACTACTTTTAGCCCAGAGGTTAGTCTTGTTACTTATTGAGTTGGTTATACGCATACTACATTCTGCACCTCGTGTGCAGATCCAGGTGCTTTCGGACACATAATTTGTTAAATCTCGGAGTGCTATCGGTTGGAGACTATCAAGGTAGCTTCCTAGAGTACGCTGACCTTGACTTTCTTTCTTTCAGTTATTATACTTCTATACTTTCAGACAGTGTTTTATCAGTCAGACTTTGTATTCATTTAGATGCTCATGTACTCTGTGACACCGGGTTTTGGGAGTGATTATATCTGTATTGTGAGATTCCTTTTGTTGAATTTAAATATTATGTTTTCGAACTTAATAGATATGTTGGTTTATTAAAATTGTCAGCTTCCCTAGTATAGAGATAGGCGCAATCACGATATGTGAGATTTTGGATCGTGACACGCTCAAAGCTGCCATTAGCTGAAAATGTCACCCCATCAATCGTGTCATGTACTTTCTTGAAGGCTTTGAGTGCATTTTCTGCAAGTTNTTTATTATTATTATGGAATTAGACTGCATGCCCGAGTAGGCCATATCGGCTTTATATAGCACTTGGGCTGAAGGAGACCCTCCGGAGTCTATGCACACCCCCAATGAGCGTAGATGATTTTATATTCGGGATAGACTCCCCAGGGCATGGACTTTCCTTACTTATTTATATTGTGATGAATTTTTCCTCGACATGGATCTTGTCCGTATCATTTATATTTGGGGATAAATTTTCCAAGGGATGGATTGGCCTTATACGGTACTGAGTGACTGACTGTTAGTCGATGTGTATATATATACGGGATAGAATATCCCTGGACCGGATTGGCCATATACAGTACCGAGTGATCGAATGATTAATGACCAGTATTACGTGAGGTCTTTCCACTGAGATGTCATATTCCTCTTATCATGCAGTATTGATCTATTTCACTTGTACTGAGTTTAACTGTTGAACGTGAAAGCATGCCTACATTTCTTTACCATTATTTATACTAGACTGTACCTACGGAGCTCATCACTACTTTTAGCCCAGAGATTAGTCTTGTTACTTATTGAGTTGGTTATACGCATACTACACTCCGCACCTCGTGTGCAGATCCAGGTGCTTTCGGACACATAATTTGTTAAATCTCGGAGTGCTATCGGTTGGAGACTATCAAGGTAGCTTCCTAGAGTCCGCTGACCTTGACTTTCTTTCTTTCAGTTATTATACTATTCTATACTTTCAGACATTGTTT
Organism: Nicotiana otophora; assembly: GCA_000715115.1. Taxonomy (NCBI): domain Eukaryota; kingdom Viridiplantae; phylum Streptophyta; class Magnoliopsida; order Solanales; family Solanaceae; genus Nicotiana; species Nicotiana otophora. The sequence continues at coordinate 3,988 of AWOL01S0106238.1, read as the reverse complement.
TATCAGTCAGACTTTGTATTCATTTAGATGCTCATGTACTCTGTGACACTGGATTTTGGGAGTGATTATATCTGTATTGTGAGATTCCTTCCGTTGAATTTAAATATTATGTTTTCGAACTTAATAGATATGTTGGTTTATTAAGATTGTCAGCTTCCCTAGTATTGAGATAGGCGCAATTACGACATGTGAGATTTTGGGTCGTGACACGCTCAAAGCTGCCATTAGCTGAAAATGTCACCCCATCAATCGTGTCATGTACTTTCTTGAAGGCTTTGAGTGCATTTTCTGCAAGTTTGAGAATTTTGACCCTCATCTTTGAAATGTCGGATCCAGACTCTTTGGAGATTTCATGGATGTCCCCAACAGTGGATTGTATTGCAGCAAGAAGGCGTTTGATGATGGTCAACTTGTTGTCAATAGCAGTCAGTTTCTCTATAAGATCAGGATCACCTACACTATGATGGGAAACATAATCTTTGATCTTAGAATTAGGCTGAACATTCTTGACTTCACCTTCCTGTTTCGTTACCCAGGAACCCTTAGTACACACATACCCCATACTGGCAAATGCTCTAGAGTTGTAGAACTTTGAAATAGAGACAAAGGGATATTCTGATATAGAGATATTGTGGGCTTCCAAGATATGGGTGATAGCCATACCATAGGGTAGACTGGTGGGATCATCAGCACTCTAAATCATGAAGTTTATGACCCATGAGGATAGTTTAATCTTAAGTTTGGTCACAAGACAGTAGACAAGAAAGGCGTCTCGTTGAGAAAAGGTAGAGAATGAGCCAGTACGAGGAAGAAGAGTAGTTGCAACAATGTGGGCCAGAACTCGGGTTTCGAAACTAACATCACTGGACCTAACTGGTTAGGAAGGAAATCAGATGGATACTCAGCAATACAACATTTTACTTGATCAAAAGAAATTTTAAAATCATCAGGCCAAGTATTCTTAAAAAGCATAGGAAAATCGGAGCACTTACACTCACAAATTGAGTCAAACAAGGCACAATCAAGGACAGTGTGTTTTCCTAGAACTAGAGATTCTAACTTATCAGGCTTGCTAGAGCGAAGATTGGCATAAAACATTCTCACTCAAGGTTCATACACTTTAGGAGGGGGTACAGAGAGGAATTTAGACCATCCTTGAAAAATAAACATATCGTTTACCTTACAATTGAGGGCCTCCCTGTCATCAAGGTCGATTACTCTTCCGTGAGCAATGGACTTGCTTTTCAGAACAATAAAGAAATCCCTATTTGGGGTATCCTAGAAATTGAGGTCGGACTCTAGAGAACTCGGGAGGTCTATTTTGGATTTCTTAGGGGTAAAAGATTCAAGGGGGGTCTTCCATGGGCCTTTTGCCAAGAGTTTTTTCTCCTATTAGGTGAAGGTAGTCAAATGATTTTGCCTGAGAAGAGGCAAACCCTTTCGAGTGATCAGACCCTAGATCTACTTGTTCTGGAGGCTGAGAAGTGGGTTTCCCTTGGAACGAGTACTTTTTCTAGTGGAGACAGATGGATTCTTGGAGTGTTTAGCCATTAAAGGATTTTGAATAAGGGCTTGAAGGATTTTGGATAAGGGTTTCTGAGCGATATGAACAATGAAGACAAGGGAGAATGGTTCAGAGGATTAAAAAGAAGGGATTTTGACGGTTGAGTGCAGGAAAGGAAAGTGTGTCAGTGGAGGGTCATGGTGATTGATTTTCCTTTCTTGAAAGCTGCGACTAATAGGAAAAGAGAGGGAAATCGGAGGTTCTTGATTAATAAATACTTACAGAGAGAATAAACTTAAATATTAGACATGCAAGAATTAAAACTAACACATAGGTCCTAATTTGTATGATCAAGAAAAATAATACCAAGTAGTTCTCTTAGGGAGTAAAATCTATCTTCAAGTAAAGGCTTAGTAAAAATATTTGTTAATTGATTAGTGGTGCCAACAAATGATAATTCTATATCTCCCTTAAGGATATGATCTCTAATTAAATGATATTTAATGTCTATATACTTAACACTAGAATGATGCACAGGATTCTTTGAGAGACATATAGCATTAGAGTTATCACAAAATATTTGAATAGGTTCAAAAAATACTTCATGGTCACCCAATTGATGAGACATCCATAGTAGCTGTGCACAACATTGCCCAATGGCAATATATTCTGTCTCCGTTGTGGATAATACAACTGAGCCTTGTTTCTTACTGTTCCATAATATTAATGCCTTTTCCAGTAATTGACATATTTCGATGGTGCTTTTTCTGTCTTCCTTATCACCTGCAATATTAGCATCTGAAAAACCTTCCAACTTAAAATTATTAGAGTGTGGGTACCATAGTCCATAAGAGATAGTTCTGATGAGAGAACAAATTATTCTCTTTACTGTAATCAGATGCAATTCCTTAGGAGATGACTGAAACCTGGCATATTTACACACATTAAACATAATATCTGGTCGACTGACAGTCAAGTAAAGCAAAGAGCCAATCATTCCATGACATTTAGTTTCATCAACTAGATTTCCTTTTTCATCCTTGTCGAGACTTGTTAACGAGCTCATTGGTGTACCGATTGCTTTAGCACTGCTCATGCCAAACTTTTAAAATTATTCCTTTATATATTTCGTTTCGCACACAAAAGTTCCTACTTCTGATTGTTGTATTTGAAGTCCAAGGAAAAACATAAGCTCTCCCATCATGCTCATTTTAAACTCTCTTTGCATAAGACTCTTGTAAAGCCATGGTCAAGTAGAAATGAGCTAAGCCTTTCGTTCCATGCCCGTGGAGCTTGTTTGAGCCCATACATAGCTTTAGTCAACTTATACACATGGTAATGGAATTTTGAATTTTTAAAATCGGGAGGTTGTTTTACAAAAGACTTGTAACTAAATATTTTAGTAATTATAATAGACTTGTAATTTATTTAATATAATTTCAAGCTATAAGGTAACTAAGTAAGAGTGTAAGACAATTTATAAAAATAATTCAAGGCTTAAAGCCTTTTATTTTATTAATAGAACTTTCAAATTTTACATACAAATGCAAGTCTTTTGAAGAGCACCTAATCTACGGAGCCACATTCTAGAAAGGGTTCTGTTTGAACTAGGCCTCTTAGTAGCCAATTACAAATTATCATACTAATATTTGTAAGCTCCTATATCGCTTCGTTGTAACTTTTCTATAATTTCTCTCATACATTATTCTGGAATTGGCAATGTTGATTGATGTTCCATAAGTTCCATGCTGTCATCGCTCCCAGTACTAAGTATCTCATTGCATTCTTCTTTTTCCCTAGTGGTTAATTTTTCAAAACCAAGATTTCTTCTTTCTAGATGAATCCAATCTCTGAATAAGACGGAGATCTCTAGGCTGTCCTCTGCTAATGAATGTCTATGATCTCCGACAAACACAGACTTCGACCATATTTGCTAAATTTTCACTATCTCTATCTTTGTTAGAGGAACATAGTATACTACCAGAAGCAGGGTGAATCTGTTGTTGTAAAAAGTTATAACCCCCGCCAGATCCACTAGGAGCGCCTGTACCGTTGCTAGGATCTGGAATTTTTCCGGCATCTTTTTGAGCTTGTATCCATAAAGATTTGTGCTTCTTAACTAAGTACCTGGCTACCCCCCCNNNCCCTCCATCCCACCTGATTTTCCATGTACAAATCGTGCCTTACATTTTTCACATATAGCAAATTCATTGACTTTATCATATTTTAAAAAAATCCCATACAAGTGATGTTTTGGCACGTTCAACCTTACGCGTACCCTTACAGGAGGTACGGGGAGTAAAGCTCCAGACCGAAATTGACACTGAGTTGGATCTTGTGTTGCTGGACTAGTGGGTATTTCATCAAATTCTTCTTCCTCATTTTCTTTGCCCTCAATAAAAATATCATTGTCAAATTGTCTTTGTAAAGTTTTATGATCTAGTTGTTCTCCCAAATTAATAATATAACATGGGGAGGGGGGGA
>AWOL01S0106228.1:5000-15876 GCA_000715115.1 Nicotiana otophora | reverse complement strand
GAGTGTTGTGTGTCACGAGGTTTCTGTCGTGCGATTATTATTGTGGCAGCACAAGGTTTCTGCAGTGCGGTTGTTATTAAGGCACGGTGTTTCTGCCCTGCAGATATTGTTATTTTTGTTGTTGTTGTTGTTGTATTTAGTGTTGTGTGTCACGAGGTATATGCCGTGCGATTATTATTGTGGCAGCACAAGGTTTCTGCCGTGCGGTTCTTATTAAGGCACGAGGTTTCTGTCGTGCGGTTGTTATTGTGGCACAAGGTTTCTGCCATGCAGTTATTATTATTATTATTATTTTTGTTGTTGTTATTGTTGTTGTTGTTGTTGTTGTTGTTGTTGTTGTTGTATTTAGTGTTGTGTGTCACGAGGTTTCTGCCGTGTGGTTGTTATTGTGGCACAAGGTTTCTGCCATGCAGTTATTATTATTATTATTATTATTATTATTATTATTATTATTATTATTATTATTATTATTATTATTATTATTATTATTATTATTATTATTTTTGTTGTTGTTATTGTTGTTGTTGTTGTTGTTGTTGTTGTTGTATTTAGTGTTGTGTGTCACGAGATTTTTGCCGTGCGATTATAATTGTAGCAGCAATAAGTTTCTACCGTGCGGTTGTTATTAAGGCACGAGGTTTCTGCCGTGTGGTTGTTATTGTGGCACTAGATTTCTGCCGTGCGATTATTATTGTGACAGCACAATGTTTCTACCGTGCCGTTTTATTAAGGCATGAGTTTGCTGCCGTGCGGTTGTTATTGTGGCACTAGGTTTCTGCCGTGCAGTTATTGTTGTTGTTGTTGTTGTTGTTGTTTTTAGTGTTGTGTGTCGAGAGGTTTCGTCCGTGCGATTATTATTGTGGCAGCACAAGGGCTATGCCGTGCGGTTGTTATTAAGGCACGAGGTTTCTACCGTGCGGTTGTTATTGTTGCACTAGGTTTCTGCCGTGCAGTTATTGTTGTTGTTGTTGTTTTTGTTGAATTTAGTGTTGTGTGTCACGAGGTTTCTGCCGTGCAATTATTATTGTGGTAGCACAAGGTTTCTGCCGTGCGATTATTATTGTGGCAGCGCAAGGTTTCTGTTGTGCGGTTGTTATTTAGGCACGAAGTTTCTGCCGTGGGGTATTTATTGTAGCACTAGCTTTCTGCCGTGCAGTTAATATTGTTGTTCTTGTTGTTGTATTAAGTGTTGTGTGTCACGAGGTTTCTGCCGTGCGATTATTATTGTGGCAGCACAAGGTTTCTGCCGTGTGGTTGGTATTGTGGCACTAGGATTTTACCGTGCAGTTATTGTTCTTGTTGTATTTAGTGTTGTCTGTCACGAGGTATCTGCCGTGCGATTATTATTATGGCAGCACAAGGTTTCTGCCGTGCGGTTCTTATTAAGGCACGATGTTTCTGCCGTGCGTCTATTTTTGTGGCACTAGGTTTCTGCCGTGCAGTTATTATTATTATTGTTGTTGTTGTTGTTGTTATTGGTTTTTTTGTTGTTATTGTTGTTGTTGTTGTTGTTGTATTTAGTGTTGTGTGTCACGAAGTTTCTGTCGTGCGATTATTATTGTGGCAGCACAAGTTTTCTGCCGTGCGGTTGTTATTAAGGCACGAGGTTTCTACCGTGCGATTATTATTGTGGCACTAGGTTTCTGCCGTGCAGTTATTATTATTGTTGTTGTTGTTGTTGTTTTTGTATTTAGTGTTGTGTGGCACGAGAGTTCTGCCATGCGATAATTATTGTGGCAGCACAAGGTTTCTACCGTGCAGTTGTTATTAAGGCACGAGGTTTCTGCCGTGCAGTTGTTATTGAGGCACGAGGTTCGTGCCGTGCAGTTATTATTATTGTCGTTCTTGTTATATTTAGTGTTGTGTGTCACGAGATTTCTGGTGTGCGATTATTATTGTGGCAACATAAGGATTCTTCCGTGCGGTTGTTATTAAGGCACGTGGTTTCTGCAGTGCGGTTGTTATTGTGGAACTAGGTTTGTGCCGTGCAGTTATTATTATTATTATTATTGTTGTTGTTATTGATGTTGTTGTTGTATTTAGTGTTGTGTGTCACGAGATTTCTGCCGTGCAATTATTATTGTGGCAGCACAAGATTTCTTCCGTGAGGTATTTATTAAGGCACGAGGTTTTTGCCATGCGGTTGTTATTGTGGCACTAGGTTTCTGCCGTGCTGTTATTCTTGTTGGTTTTGTTGTTATTATTATTGTTGTTGTTGTTGTTGTTGTTGTTGTTGTTGTTGTTATTGTTGTTGTATTTAGTGTTGTGTGTCACGAGGTTTCTGTCGTGCAATTATTATTGTGGCAGCACAAGGTTTCTACCGTGCGGTTGTTATTAAGGCACGAGGTTTCTGCTGTGCGGTTGTTATTGAGGCACTAGGTTTTTGCTGTGCAGTTATTATTGTTGTTGTTGTTGTTGTTGTTTTTGTTNGTGTTGTGTGTCACGAGATTTTGGCCGTGCGATTATTATTGTGGCAGCACGATGTTTCTGCCGTGCGTTTGTTATTAAGGCATGAGGTTTCTGCCGTGCGGTTGTTATTGTGGCACTAAGTTTCTGTCGTGCAGTTATTATTGTTGTTGTTGTTGTTGTTTTTAGTGTTGTGTGTCTCGAGGTTTTTGCCGTGCGATTATTATTGTGGCAGCACAAGGGTTATGCTTTGCGGTTGTTATTAAGGCATGAGGTTTCTGCCGTGCGGTTGTTATTATGGCACTAGGTTTCTGCCGTGCAGTTATTGTTATTGTTGTTGTTGTTGTTGTATTTAGTGTTGTGTGTCACTAGATTTTTGTAGTGCGATTATTACTGTGGCAACACAATGTTTCTGCCGTGCGGTTGTTATTAAGGCACGAGGTTTCTACCGTGCGATTATTATTGTGGCACTAGGTTTCTGCCGTGCAGTTATTATTATTGTTGTTGTTGTTGTTGTTTTTGTATTTAGTGTTGTGTGGCACGAGAGTTCTGCCATGCGATAATTATTGTGGCAGCACAAGGTTTCTACCGTGCAGTTGTTATTAAGGCACGAGGTTTCTGCCGTGCAGTTGTTATTGAGGCACGAGGTTCGTGCCGTGCAGTTATTATTATTGTCGTTCTTGTTATATTTAGTGTTGTGTGTCACGAGATTTCTGGTGTGCGATTATTATTGTGGCAACATAAGGATTCTTCCGTGCGGTTGTTATTAAGGCACGTGGTTTCTGCAGTGCGGTTGTTATTGTGGAACTAGGTTTGTGCCGTGCAGTTATTATTATTATTATTATTGTTGTTGTTATTGATGTTGTTGTTGTATTTAGTGTTGTGTGTCACGAGATTTCTGCCGTGCAATTATTATTGTGGCAGCACAAGATTTCTTCCGTGAGGTATTTATTAAGGCACGAGGTTTTTGCCATGCGGTTGTTATTGTGGCACTAGGTTTCTGCCGTGCTGTTATTCTTGTTGGTTTTGTTGTTATTATTATTGTTGTTGTTGTTGTTGTTGTTGTTGTTGTTGTTGTTATTGTTGTTGTATTTAGTGTTGTGTGTCACGAGGTTTCTGTCGTGCAATTATTATTGTGGCAGCACAAGGTTTCTACCGTGCGGTTGTTATTAAGGCACGAGGTTTCTGCTGTGCGGTTGTTATTGAGGCACTAGGTTTTTGCTGTGCAGTTATTATTGTTGTTGTTGTTGTTGTTGTTTTTGTTGTTGTTGTTGTTGTTGTTGTATTCAGTGTTGTGTGTCACGAGGTGTTTTGCCGTGCGATTATTATTGTGGCAGCACAAGGTTTCTATCGTGCGGTTGTTATTAAGGCACGCGGATTCTGCCGTGGGGTTGTTATTGTAGCACCAGCTTTCTTCCATGCAGTTATTATTATTGTTGTTGTTGTTGTATTGAGTGTTGTGTGTCACGAGGTTTCTACCGTGCGATTATTATTGTGGCAGCACAAGGTTTCTGCCGTGCGGTTGTTATTAAGGCACGAGGTTTCTACCGTGCAGTTGTTATTGTGGTAGCACCAGTTTTCTGCCGTGCGGTGGTTATTAAGGCACGAGGTTTCTACCGTGCGATTATTATTGTGGCACTAGGTTTTTGCCGTGTAGGTATTATTATTGTTTTTGTTATTGTGGTTGTATTTAGTGTTGTGTGTCACGAGATTTCTGCCGTGCGATAATTATTGTGGCAGCACAAGGTTTCTGCCGTACAGTTTTTATTAAGGCACGAGGTTTTAGCCGTGGGGTTGTTATTGTGAAACTAGGGTTCTGCCGTGCATTTATTATTATTGTTGTTGTTATTATATTTAGTGTTGTGTGCCACGAGATTTCTGCCGTGCGATTATTATTGTGGCAACATAAGGTTTCTTCCGTGCGATTGTCGTACGTAGTCCGGGTATTTTTTTGGAAAGCTTTTATGTTAAAAACTAAGAAAATATGCAATTTTTGCCTTAAAATCCACTTGAGTTTACTTTGGTCAACGTTTTGAGCAAACCAACCCGAATTCATATTTTGACGGTTCCGGTAGTTCCGTATCGTGATTTGGGACTTGGGCGTATGCCCGAAATCGAATTCGGAAGTTCCTAGCTCGAGTTATCGCACTTTGTTGAAATTTGAAAATTAAAGGCTTAATAATTTTGAAATATTTGACCAATGTTTGACTTTTTGAATACCGGGTCTGTAATTTGGTTCTGAAACCCGGTATAGGTCCAATACTATATTTGTGACTTGTATGTCAAATTTGGTGAGAGTTGTTGTTGTTGTTGTTGTATTCAGTGTTGTGTGTCACGAGGTGTTTTGCCGTGCGATTATTATTGTGGCAGCACAAGGTTTCTATCGTGCGGTTGTTATTAAGGCACGCGGATTCTGCCGTGGGGTTGTTATTGTAGCACCAGCTTTCTGCCATGCAGTTATTATTATTGTTGTTGTTGTTGTATTGAGTGTTGTGTGTCACGAGGTTTCTACCGTGCGATTATTATTGTGGCAGCACAAGGTTTCTGCCGTGCGGTTGTTATTAAGGCACGAGGTTTCTACCGTGCAGTTGTTATTGTGGTAGCACCAGTTTTCTGCCGTGCGGTGGTTATTAAGGCACGAGGTTTCTACCGTGCGATTATTATTGTGGCACTAGGTTTTTGCCGTGTAGGTATTATTATTGTTTTTGTTATTGTGGTTGTATTTAGTGTTGTGTGTCACGAGATTTCTGCCGTGCGATAATTATTGTGGCAGCACAAGGTTTCTGCCGTACAGTTTTTATTAAGGCACGAGGTTTTAGCCGTGGGGTTGTTATTGTGAAACTAGGGTTCTGCCGTGCATTTATTATTATTGTTGTTGTTATTATATTTAGTGTTGTGTGCCACGAGATTTCTGCCGTGCGATTATTATTGTGGCAACATAAGGTTTCTTCCGTGCGATTGTCGTACGTAGTCCGGGTATTTTTTTGGAAAGCTTTTATGTTAAAAACTAAGAAAATATGCAATTTTTGCCTTAAAATCCACTTGAGTTTACTTTGGTCAACGTTTTGAGCAAACCAACCCGAATTCATATTTTGACGGTTCCGGTAGTTCCGTATCGTGATTTGGGACTTGGGCGTATGCCCGAAATCGAATTCGGAAGTTCCTAGCTCGAGTTATCGCACTTTGTTGAAATTTGAAAATTAAAGGCTTAATAATTTTGAAATATTTGACCAATGTTTGACTTTTTGAATACCGGGTCTGTAATTTGGTTCTGAAACCCGGTATAGGTCCAATACTATATTTGTGACTTGTATGTCAAATTTGGTGAGAGTTGTTGTTGTTGTTGTTGTATTCAGTGTTGTGTGTCACGAGGTGTTTTGCCGTGCGATTATTATTGTGGCAGCACAAGGTTTCTATCGTGCGGTTGTTATTAAGGCACGCGGATTCTGCCGTGGGGTTGTTATTGTAGCACCAGCTTTCTGCCATGCAGTTATTATTATTGTTGTTGTTGTTGTATTGAGTGTTGTGTGTCACGAGGTTTCTACCGTGCGATTATTATTGTGGCAGCACAAGGTTTCTGCCGTGCGGTTGTTATTAAGGCACGAGGTTTCTACCGTGCGGTTGTTATTGTGGTAGCACCAGTTTTCTGCCGTGCGGTGGTTATTAAGGCACGAGGTTTCTACCGTGCGATTATTATTGTGGCACTAGGTTTTTGCCGTGTAGGTATTATTATTGTTTTTGTTATTGTGGTTGTATTTAGTGTTGTGTGTCACGAGATTTCTGCCGTGCGATAATTATTGTGGCAGCACAAGGTTTCTTCCGTACAGTTTTTATTAAGGCACGAGGTTTTAGCCGTGGGGTTGTTATTGTGAAACTAGGGTTCTGCCGTGCATTTATTATTATTGTTGTTGTTATTATATTTAGTGTTGTGTGCCACGAGATTTCTGCCGTGCGATTATTATTGTGGCAACATAAGGTTTCTTCCGTGCGATTGTTATTATGGCACGAGGTTTCTGCCGTGGGGTTGTTATTGTGGCACTAGGTTTCTGCCGTAGAGTTATTATTATTATTTTTGTTGTTGTTGTTGTTGTTGTATTTAGTTTTGTGTGTCACGTGGTTTCTGGCGTGCGATTATTATTGTGGCAGCACAAGGTTTCTGCCGTGCGGTTGTTATTAAGGCACGAGGTTACTGCCGTGCGGTTGTTATTACGGCACTAGTTTCTACCGTGCAGTTATTGTTATTGTTGTTGTTGTTGTTGTTGTTGTTGTTGTTGTATTTAGTGTTGTGTGTCACGAGGTATCTGCCGTGCGATTATTATTATGGTAGCACAAGGTTTCTGTCGTGCGGTTGTTATTAAGGCACGAGGTTACTGCCGTGCGGTTGTTATTGTGGTACTAGGTTTCTGCCGTGCAGTTATTATTATTATTGTTGTTGTTGTTGTTGTATTTAGTGTTGTGTGTCACGAGGTATCTGCCGTGCGATTATTATTATGGTAGCACAAGGTTTCTGTCGTGCGGTTGTTATTAAGGCACGAAGTATCTGCCGTGGGGTTGTTATTATAGCACTAGCTTTCTGCCATGCAGTTATTATTATTATTATTATTATTATTATTATTATTATTGTTGTTTTTGTTGTTGTTGTATTGAGTGTTGTGTGTCACGAGGTTTCTGTCATGCGATTATTATTGTGGCAGCACAAGGTTTCTGCCGTGCGGTTGTTATTAAGGCACGAGGTTTCTACCGTGCGGTTGTTATTGTGGCACTAGGTTTTTACCGTGCAATTATTATTGTTGTTGTTGTTGTTGTTGTATTTAGTGTTGTGTGTCATGAGGTATCTACCATGCGATTATTATTGTGGCAGCACAAGGTTTCTGCCATGCGGCTCTTATTAAGGCACGAGGTTTCTGCCCTGCGGTTGTTATTGTGGCACTAGGTTTCTGCCGTGCAGTTATTATTATTATTGTTGTTGTTGTTGTTGTATTTAGTGTTGTGTGTCACGAGGTTTCTGCCATGCGATAATTATTGTGGTATCACAAGGTTTCTGTCGTGCGGTTGTTATTAAGGCACGAGGTTTCTGCCGTAGGGTTGTTATTATAGCACTAGCTTTCTGCCATGCAGTTATTATTATTATTATTATTATTATTGTTGTTGTTGTTGTATTGAGTGTTGTGTGTCACGAGATTTCTGTCGTGCGATTATTATTGTGGCAGCACAAGGTTTCTGCCGTGCGGTTGTTATTAAGGCACGAGGTTTCTGCCGTGCGGTTGTTATTGTGGCACTAGGTTTCTACCGTGCGATTATTGTTATTGTTGTTGTTGTTGTTGTTGTATTTAGTGTTGTGTGTCACGAAGTATCTGCCGTGCGATTGTTATTGTGGCAGCACAAGGTTTCTGCCGTGAGGTTCTTATTAAGGCACGAGGTTTCTGCCGTGCAGTTGTTATTGTGGCACTAGGTTTCTGCCATGCAGTTATTATTATTGTTGTTGTTGGTATTGTTGTTATTGTTGTTGTTGTTGTTGTTGGTGTTGTTGTTGTTGTTGTTGTTGTTGTTGTTGTTGTTGTTGTTGTTGTTGTTGTTGTTCTAGTATTTAGTATTGTGTGTCACGAGGTTTCTGCCGTGTGATTTTTATTGTAGCAGCACAAGGTTTCTGCAGTGCGGTTGTTATTAAGGCACGAGCTTTCTGCCGTGTGGTTGTTATTGTGGCACTAGGTTTCTGCCGTGTAGTTATTATTGTTGTTGTTGTTGTTGTTGCTGTATTTAGTATTGTGTGTCACGAGATTTTTGCCCTACGATAATTATTGTGGCAGCACAATGTTTCTGCCGTGCGTTGTTATTAAGGCACGAGGTTTCTGCAGTGCGGTTGTTATTGTGGCACTAGGTTTCTGCCGTGCAGTTATTATTATTGTCGTTGTTGTTGTTGTTTTTAGTGTTGTGTGTCACGAGGTTTCTGCCGTGCGATTATTATTGTGGCAGCACAAGGGTTAGGCCGTGCGGTTGTTATTAAGGCACGAGGTTTCTGCCGTGCGGTTGTTATTGTGGCACTAGGTTTCTGTCGTGCAGTTATTGTTGTTGTTGTTGTTGTTCTTGTTGAATTTAGTGTTGTGTGTCACGAGGTTTCTGCCGTGCAATTATTATTGTGGTAGCACAAGGTTTCTGCCGTGCGATTATTATTGTGGCAGCACAAGGTTTCTGCCGTGCGGTTGTTATTGTGGCACTAGGTTTCTGTCGTGCAGTTATTGTTGTTGTTGTTGTTGTTCTTGTTGAATTTAGTGTTGTGTGTCACGAGGTTTCTGCCGTGCAATTATTATTGTGGTAGCACAAGGTTTCTGCCGTGCGATTATTATTGTGGCAGCACAAGGTTTCTGCCGTGCGGTTGTTATTGTGGCACTAGGTTTCTGTCGTGCAGTTATTGTTGTTGTTGTTGTTGTTCTTGTTGAATTTAGTGTTGTGTGTCACGAGGTTTCTGCCGTGCAATTATTATTGTGGTAGCACAAGGTTTCTGCCGTGCGATTATTATTGTGGCAGCACAAGGTTTCTGCCGTGCGGTTGTTATTAAGGCACTGGGATTCTACCGTGTAGTTATTGTTATTGTTGTTGTTGTATTTAGTGTTGTGAGTCACGAGGTATCTGCCGTGCGATTAGTATTGTGGAAGCACAAGGTTTCTGCCGTGCGGTTCTTTTTAAGGCACGAGGTTTCTGCCGTGCGTCTATTTTTGTGGCACTAGGTTTCTGGCGTGCAGTTATTATTATTATTATTATTATTGTTGTTGTTGTTGTTGTATTTAGTGTTGGGTGTCACGAGATTTCTGCCATGCGATAATTATTGTGGCAGCACAAGGTTTCTGCCGTGCAGTTATTATTAAGGCACGAGGTTTCTGCCGTGGGGTTGTTACTGAGGCACTAGGTTTCTGCCGTGCAGTTATTATTATTGTTGTTGTTGTTGTATTTAGTGTGGTATGTCACGAGATTTCTGTCGTGCGATTATTATTGTGGCAACATAACGTTTCTTCCGTGCGGTTGTTATTAAGGCACGAGGTTTCTGCCGTGCGGTTGTTATTGTGTTACTAGGTTTGTGCCGTGTAATTATTATTATTATTATTGTTGTTGTTGATGTTGTTGTTGTATTTAGTGCTGTGTGTCACGAGATTTCTGCCGTGCAACTATTATTGTGGCAGCACAAGATTTCTTTCGTGCGGTTGTTATTAAGGCACAAGGTTTCTGCCATGCGGTTGTTATTGTGGCACAAAGTTTCTGCCGTGCTGTTATTGTTGTTGTTTTTGTTGTTATTATTATTATTATTGTTGTTATTGTTGTTGTTGTTGTTGTTGTTGTTGTATTTAGTGTTGCGTGTCACGAGGTTTCTGCCGTGCAATTATTATTATGGCAGCATAAAGTTTCTACCGTGCGGTTGTTATTAAGGCACGAGGTTTCTGCTGTGCGGTTGTTATTGTGGCACTAGGTATTTGCCGTGCAATTATTATTGTTGTTGTTGTTGTTATTGTTTTTGTTGTTGTTGTGGTTGTTGTATTTAGTGTTGTGTGTCACGAGGTTTTTTGCCGAGCGATTATTATTGTGGCAGCACAAGGTTTCTGTCGTGCGGTTGTTATTGAGGCACGGGGTTTCTGCCGTGGGGTTGTTATTGTAGCACTAGCTTTCTGCCATGCAGTTATTATTATTATTATTATTGTTGTTGTTGTTGTTGTTGTATTGAGTGTTGTGTGTCACGAGGTTTCTGCCGTGCGATTATTATTGTGGCAGCACAAGGTTTCTGCCGTGCGGTTGTTATTAAGGCTCGAAGTTTCTACCGTGCGGTTGTTATTGTGGCACTAGGTTTCTACCGTGCAGTTATTGTTGTTGTTGTTGTTGTTTTTGTTATTGTTGTTGTTGTTGTTGTTGTTGTTGTTGTTGTTGTTGTTGTATTTAGTGTTTTATGTCATGAGGTATCTGCCGTGCGATTGTTATTGTAGTAGCACAAGGTTTCTGCCGTGCGGTTCTTATTAAGGCACGAGGTTTCTGCCGTGCAGTTGTTGTTGTTGTTGTTGTTGTTGTTGTTGTTGTTGTTGTTGTTGTTGTTGTATTTAGTGTTTTGTGTCACGAGGTTTCTGCCGTGCGATTATTACTATGGTAGCACAAGTTTTCTGCCGTGCGATTGTTATTAAGGCACGAGGTTTCTACCGTGTGATTATTATTGTGGCACTAGGTTTCTGCCGTGCAGTTATTATTATTGTTATTGTATTTAGTGTTGTGTGTAACGAGATTTCTGCCGTGCAGTTATTATTGTTTTTGTTGTTGTTGTTATTGTATTTAGTGTTGTGTGTCACGAGATTTCTGCCGTGCGATTATTATTGTGGCAACATAAGGTTTCTTCCGTGCGGTTGTTATTAAGGCACGAGGTTTCTGCAGTGCGGTTGTTAGTGTGGCACTAGGTTTTTTCCGTGCAGTTATTATTGTTGTTGTTGTTGTTTTCATT
>AWOL01S0106218.1:0-10731 GCA_000715115.1 Nicotiana otophora | reverse complement strand
GAAAGAACCCGGTTCAAAAATTGAAATTTGCACACAAGCAAAAATCTATTGACATGGCGTGTTACTTCAATAGAAGAAAGTAACTCACCTTGAAAAGTTTGGCTGGTGTTGAAATGAGTTTGGTTTTTTTCTCAAGATTCCAAAGCCACTAATCCAAGAATTTACTTAAAAATAAATTACTGTAATTTGTGCAACCAAATTTTTACTAGAATATAGCGCCAAAAAATATTTTTTTGTGCCAAATATATTCTCTCCAAAAAAAGGATTGTTTTGACTTTCTACTTTTATGGATAACAATTTATTTATTTTTAAAAAAGGAGAAAGAAAAAGAAAAAGAAAGCTTATTAATCGAAAAAAGAATGCATAAGGGGTTCCGTGTCCCATTCAAAAGGNAAAGAAAGCTTATTAATCGAAAAAAGAATGCATAAGGGGTTCCGTGTCCCGAGTCTCTTGCTTACTTTTAGTCGGGAAGGTCTACTAATCAATTGTGTTTTAATCTTTATATAATAGAGAAAAGACCTGCATTTGTAAATTACAAGCAAATGCGTTCAGGATACAATTTTTTAAAGTTTGATTCGCACTTTAGAAAGAAGCATAGAAGAAGAAGAGGAGGGTATCTTTGGCTTTTTAAGTTTTTAAATATTTTACAGATATTGGCTATGTTTTAAAACAGCTGCTTAGGAGCCCCACAATACCCGGCAAAATAAGATTAAATATTAAGTATTAACCCGTTTATTATCCACTTAGCCAGTTAGCCTCTCCAGTTTTCCAAGAAACGCTTCGGCTTGACCGAATTGTTGTTGGCTGCTCGCAGTGATGATGGCAGATTGAAAAGAGCCCACAAAATTCTGTGGGAGAAACCCATTAATCTTGCAGTATTAATTAGTATCTGAATTTGACATGGGTTTTACGGCATATGGTGTCTTTTCTTGTTCCATTCAAACATCTCCATTAAGCAATACTATTCGAAGAATCCATCACTACCCTTTAAATTGTGTTTTTCCCTTGCAAAAAGTTACCATTTTTGGGTACGGTGAATTGGGTTTTAAGCCATTATTAGCTGCGAGTAATGTTGCAGCTGAGAAGGGTAGTGCTGAAAACCAAGCTAATGATAAACCCAGGTATAAGTGGGTTAAGATAGGCTCTGATATTACTGAGGTACAGAAACAGGCTATTTTGAAGCTCCCACCAAAGATGGCAAATAGATGTAAGGCATTAATGCAACAGATCATTTGCTATTCAGCTGAAAAGGGTAGTGTGTCACTCTTGTTAGAGGCTTGGGTGAAGAGTATGAAGCCCGAGAGAGCTGATTGGCTTGAGGCACTCAAAGAATTGGACAGGCTGAATCATCCCTTGTATTTTGAGGTAATTTCAGTTTCTTCCTCTACAACATAGTTCTTGATTTCACCAAAGTCTCGCTTGCTGCTGACTTATGTTCATATTCATTGAGTTTGTCACTTAAAGTTTGCTGTATTAGTATTCTATTTACTCAATCTTCTATCTATTGTGGAAGATTGTTAATTACAACCATTATTTTGGCCACTTTTTTAAACTCAAAATGTGGTCAGGATTGTGCTTGAGTGTCACATTTCCTTGTTGGAACTTTTTTCTACTTGTAATTGGTTGGTTTATACTTCTAGTCCATGTTCATATCACTTTAAGGGTGGTTATTTGGAACCATCTCCAAAAATTTGTGTTCAACAACTGTTGATATTGCCTCCTGTTACTAACTTCATGATGTTTTTCGTTCCGACAAATTTCGTAGGTGGTTTTGGAACTACTCTGCCAAATCATATGCATTCTTTCTTTTATTCCATGTCTTCCATACCTTAACCTCTGACACTGATTTGTCTGATCTTTCTGCTGCCATTAAATATTGAAGTTAAAGATCCTTTTTTTGGGTTGAAGACTTCAATCTATTCCCATTATTTGTCTGTCCTGTTCTTTCCTTGTGGAGTTTAGTTGGAGGGCTCACTATTTCAGCACTAAAGGTTTGTAGTAATGGCTTGAAGTAGTATTGCGATCACTTTGCATTGGCTAAACTTTTGTCCTACAAGAATTTGACTCCATTTCTTGTCAAATAGTGTGTGTTTCCTCTTCATAAGCTTTTGATTTGTAGACATTCTCCTTGAAATAGCTGGTACCCTCGCACTAGTTTTAATGTTATTTAAACAGGAATCAGGAAGCTAGATCCAAATTGGATGAATTTGTTATCTTTGTCAATCATCATCCACTGGATAGTAGATTAGAGATTTTATTTACCTATCCGTTAGATAATTGAAATTAGGAGATGCACAATTACCTACTAAGACTTAAATAACTATATGTCTTCTATGGCATCTGTGTTCTTTTCTATAATGGTTGCTATGCTGAGAGGTTGTTTTCTTCAACTGATCTTTAAACAGAGAGGCAATGGCTTAGATATCTTCCCTGAAGTTATGAGGTGTATGTCCGACTTCTGTCTTTTTCTGTGTAGAAGGTTGCCTCATTGCTTTTTAGAATTAAAACCAAAAACTGCTCTTCTCTGTTCTCACAAAGCTCAATTGGCTTTGTTCCCTGTCTACCAGAAACGCTTGACGATTTCCACTCCTTACTTTACAGTTCACGCTAATGTGTACTATTATTTTGAGCTGATGCAGCTTTTTACAAACTAACTAATTACTTTTAACAAATTCAAGCTAATTTTTCAAACAATTTGTCTAAATCAGTATACAAAATCTATTAAATCTTTTTTACTCTTAATCTCTACGATAGGTCATGTTTTTTTTTTGTGCCGGAGAATAATTGTCTTCCATCACCACCCTATTTCTTTCTCCAGTTGCCATTAACATTATTGTGAGATGGCAGGGCATCTTTCTATAACTGTCATATGGATGTGCTACGGTGCTAGTACTTTTTACTCTGGCATAACCTTACCGGTTTGTGGTAAAACACTTGATGCAGTGACTTAGTTGTTCTCGTAAAAGCTTGCTCCCCTCTCCCTAGGAGATGAGGGCAACTGGCACATGTCAAAGATCCTAGTTACAGCTAACTAGCCCTCCGGCAATTTCAATCAACTATGCCTCAATCTCAAATTTGTTGTGGTTGGCTACATGAATAATTTGTATCCATCCCGCTCTATTCATGTCTATATCATTCCTATACTGAATTATTTGTCTTTCAAGGCACATTAGAGATTATCTAAAACTAGGGTTCTTAAAATTTCATACTTATCCACCTATCCAAAAAATTACTAAAAAACTTCATATTTATCCCTGTACATGCATATAAGTCTTACTAGATTAAATGATTAATTTATTACTGCTGTCGAAAGCCTCAGTTACTGGTTATTTGAGTTGCCTTGTTTCCTTTTCGTTGTAGTATCAATTTGTTACTGCAAGTTGCTGGTTTCTTTTACAGTTGGATGTGCAGAATTCCGACTTCGTTAGTAATCCTAAGAGCTCCATGACAGCATATACACAAACAACTTCCTTAATTTAAACCTGGGGAGGGTGGAGGTTTTATTGTGAGGGCGAGGGCACAGACCAGCAATCTATGAGCTTAGCTTATTTAGAAGCTATAAGGAGGAAAACTGCACTTTGAAGTATGTGTAAATGCATCATGCCAGATACTTGCCATGTTATTATTTGGAATCCCTTTCAATCAGAAAACTATAGAATCATTAGAATACCATGGAGATCTTCTAATTCATTAATAGTCCATGAATATAGAATTATTTTAACATAACTTTTCTTAAATGGTAGTATATATTAATCTATACCCTGGTATGTGCTTAAGGGATTGCTAGTTTATGGTATGCCTTCCCATTCGGTTGGGTTATTTGAAGCCAATGTTTGATTTAGAGGGTGTTTGGATTGGCTTTTAAGCTGGTCAAACTAAAATTTAAGCTCTTTTTATTGCAAAAACAAAAAGTGCTTAAAACAAGTTAAAATGTGCTTAAAACAAGCCAAAAGTCATAAGCTGGGCAACCCAACTTATGGCTTTTTGGCTTTTAAGCTATCTACGTTTGACCAATAATTTTACCTTATTATCCCTTGTCTTTTTTCAGAATCATCAAAATGCTCTCATTCCATTGCAACATATCTTTTCTTCTCCTACTTCTGCTCCACTTTTTCATCAAGCTTCTCCTGAATGAGAGCTTTTCCGTTTTATTTCTTGATGTTTTAATAGTTTCATTTCTTTTCATCTTTTTTTTTTTTTTTCTTTTTCTTTCAACTACTTAACCAAGTTATTACTTTGTAAATACGCTACGAAAACCATGAAAAAAAAAGGAACAATTAGGAACAATGAAGAAAGAGAAGAACAAAATCAAATTAATTAGATGAATAGTTACGAACAATGAAGAAGGAAAAATAGCATATCAGTAAATATGTTACTTCAGTAATTAATTTATATTTATTAAATACAATTTTTTAATTAATTTAAAATTTAAAGTGAATTGAAACATAACTTCATTTGTTTGTGTATTAATTTAGAATAAAATATTTTGTGATAAGCAACTTCTTTTCAATGTTAACAACTTTAAGGATATTTAAGTCATTCTAACAAATAAAAGCATGCGTCAACATTTCTTTTCCAAATACATCAACAACTTGTTTTCAGTTTCAACACTTCTATCCAAACGCGTAATTGCTTATTTTTAAAACTAGTCGCAGCACTTAAAAAAGTGCTTTTAAGCAAAAAATTCGAACGGGCTCTTATACCTAAAAAATTCATGGGTATGAAAAGCTCAAGCCTTTCTCTTTTTCTTTTTCAGAGACTCGCAATTCCAATCTTCCAAATCCATAAGGTGACTAATATTTAATCTGTGGATTGTTTTCTAGTTCTAGTATTCTCCTAAAGAGCATTTGATTCTTCTATTCCATTGTGTCATTTATCAATAAAGAGTTATCCATCAAACCTTTCAAGTGTATTAATTTCTGACCACTCTAGCCCCCAAAATTGTTGGAATTTTCCATAGAGCCTCACTATCGATCAGTTATAGAATCACAATTTGGTTAAGAACAAGTGAAGACACATTCTTCTCTTGATCCCAGTTGCAAAGAAAGATAGGAATCAGAAACAGGGCCATAGTTATTGTGAATTTTCTTGATTTCAGTGAACTATGTGCTTACTAATCTGTTCGCCAAACTTATGAATTTTTTTGTGATGAAGAACGAGTAATTCAGTCAACTTATTAGTTCCTTCGGTGCACTTTCTGTATCTCAGGTAGCTGAAGTGTCCCTCTTAGAAGAATCATTTGAAGCCAATGTTCGTGATTACACCAAGTTAATTCATGGCTATGCAAAGCAGAATCGGCTGAGAGAAGCTGAAAGTATGCTCTTAGCCATGAAGACTAGAGGCTTCACATGTGATCAGGTGGTTCTCACGGCTTTAGTTCACATGTATAGCAAGGCTGGTAACCTTAAGATGGCTGAAGATACTTTTGAAGAGATGAGGTTGCTTGGAGTAGCATTAGATAAGAGATCCTATGGGTCAATGATCATGGCCTACGTCAGAGCTGGAATGCTTGGCGAGGGAGAGGCTTTACTGAGGGAAATGAAAGAACAAGAGATCTATGCTGGAAGAGAAGTTTATAAAGCAATTCTGAGAGCCTATTCGATGATTGGTGATAGCAAAGGAGCTCAAAGGGTCTTTGATACTCTTCAGTTAGCAGGAATAATCCCTGATGCGACCGTCTGTGGGCTGCTTATGAATGCCTATGTTGTGGCTGGTCAACTGAGCGAGGCTTGTATTGCGTTTGAAAATTTGAGAAGAGCTGGCATAGAACCTAATGACAAGTGTATCGCACTGCTGTTGTCAGCTTATGCAACCGAAAACAACCTGAGCAAGGCACTTGATGTTTTGATGAATTTGGAGAGGGATGGTGTTGTGCTTGGTAGAGAAGCTTCCGAAATATTGGCTCGTTGGCTCAAGAAACTTGGGGTAGTTGGAGAAGTGGAGCTTGTGTTGAGAGAATTTATGCATCAAACTTAGTGTATTAAGAATACCGATGCTTTCTGCTGTAGTCTGAAGTTTCTCTCCGTTACATCTGTTTGAGAACTAGTCTTGGTTCCTATCTACAGGTATGTAACTTCTTTCGCTTAAGAAACTTTGTTTGCTAAATCTGTCTTCAGTAACTCCGGCCAATCCCTGCCTCCACATAAGAAAAAAGGGGTTAGTAAAACAAAGAGAACTGGAAACAAGAACTGCCTTTTTTCATTCTGACTTGGGGAATATACTCGTAAATCTGCATGCTTGCATATGTTCAAGCACAAGATAATCTCGTGGCCGACACATATGTCAAGCTTTTCGAGCCTAGTGTTTGAGTTTAAATTTTTTGCTTTGGTTCAGGTATCTTCACATTTTGCTGTAAGTCGATACAACATACTGCCCAGGAAAGTATCACAAGTTACAGCTTCTTGTATCAACAAAACAAGCAGAGAGTATGTTTTTCATATTTCTGGTAAGAGGTTGAGGGCAACAAGCAGCTTTTCATGTATGTAAGCAACTCTCAATTACTGGAACAACGGTGTACATAAAAGGTGATGGCTCTGTCCCAACTCCCAAGTGTTGGTTGATCATCTTCTTTCAGCTTCAGTTTTTAGTTATGTGAAACCTTTCCTTGAGTTGGTTCATCCTGAGTTGTAACCCTTATTTTTGTTGAACCTAAGCCAGTAACAAAAATCCAAGTGTTTGATTAGAGAAATATGATTAAGAAAAGTAGGTGTACTTCAGATCAGGAAACATACAGCGAATGCCAAATCTGTCATTTTGATTACTTCTTATTGCATACTTAAGGGCAGGACGAAATTTTGATTATGACTACTACACTTTTTCTTCATAAATTGATTGTTGTTTAGTTCGATAAGTACAATTCCCAGCTCTCATTCCACAAATAGTTTTATTATACTATATAGAGTTATAGACTAGTCAAAATGGCAAAAGATACTGTGTAAAACTGTAAATTAAAGCAGTGTGAGAATATGTATTCACTGTTTAATTTTTATGCGCCTATAAATGGTTTAGGAGATATTTGATGCTAATTTAAATTTATAAAGTATGTGATTTTTTGTTTTAACTCGTATTTGGATATATATTATATAGGGGTGTGTGTGTAACATGTATGAAAGACAACCATTAAGCAGTTTTTCGGCAAAATTAGCACTGTGTTAATCTAAATTTGATAAATAATTAATGCACTATAAAGAAATAACAACGACAACATGAGTGTTTTCGAATAAATAATCTTATTTGAACCTAAATAAATACATGAGGAACTTGTTCAAAATTAATAAGAGAATTGAGAAACTTGTGATAATTGATTAGACAAAGAAAAGAAAGTGGCAGAAAAAGAAAATTATATGGAAAATTGATGGATATAATTTATTCATATATTTTTATATGTCATTATTAAATATTTTAAATAAAACATGAATAAATATACCATGTTCTCCCATATTTTCTAACATACTTCGCAGGAGGAAGAGCATATGAAAATTGAAGAAAAGAAGCAAAAAAAGAGTGGGAATTGAGTAGTCAACCGGGAATGAAGAAGCAAATATAACACCATAGTTGCGACAATGGTAATTGAAAATCATGGAGCAAATTATATAGTTGCAACTAGCAAACTATAGTTGAAACTATGGTTCTTCCTCTGCAGAATGAAACTCAATTGGCAAGGTCATAGTTGCACCTACAATTTACATAGTTGCAACTATGGAGAACCTTAGGCAAGAAAACTCTATTAATAGAGTGTGAATTTTGAAGAGAAGACATGGAGTCTTACGGGAGAAAACTACTTTTTGGTCTCTCTCTTTTGTCTTTAGTATTTCCTACTAGTTGTCTTTTTTTTAGAAGAATAATATTTTTTCATAAGTTCTTTGTTCCTAAATTAGTTTTTTTTACTTCGTAATGGAGTAACTTCTTTTGTTGGGATGGTTGATGAAGCTTGATATATATATATATATAATACTATCTCAGTTTAATACATCCTTGGCTTGAAACTTTCTTTTTATACTTTCTATTGTGCCGTAATAATAGTTTTAATTAATCATTATTATCACTTTTACATAGTTTATCTCTAAGTTATTCTTATATTGATTTTGTAATTCTCACGAAGCAAAATTGATATATAATAACCAATGAATAATTAGTAGAGTGAGAGTAATTTTTAGTAATCTATTATTCCAACTTCGTAATCTTGTTTGCCTCAGTTTTAATTCTCACGGAGGAATTGTAGTAGGCAAGACTATTGATTTTTTTTTAGTAAAAATATTCTCACGAAGTTTTTACTACCTCTTAGCACAATTCAAGCAAGAAAAATATTTCGGTTTAATCGTCACTAGTTTTAACTCAACTAATCATATAACCTCACGGAGTGCTATTAATTGATTACTTCTTAGTGAGTTAAATATAATTGTATTAGCAATAAGCAATTATTCCTAAGAGAAATACATGTAAAAATTGAGATTTTATTGTAATATATTATCAAGTGAATTCAACGATTCCCAACTCTTTTAAAATTATAAATCTTCCGAAAGTTCTTGGTTTTTATTTAAGTAATTAACAAGCTTTAAACCTCACTCACTTTTCATCAAACTCATTCTCTCAAATAGTAGTTGAAATATTAAAAGTCTGTAGCATAAATATTCCAATATCTGTGGGACGATATCATAAACTATACTAGAATTTGACAAAGCACGAGCAGAAAAATCCTATACACATTGACCTCGTCAAAAATGGTATTTTATTTCTTCTAGGTAAAAAAATAAAAGAAAAATTGGGTTGCCATAATGGAGAAATAACAAATTATAATCACTCAATTATTCTGAAAAACAAAATTACTCAAAAAGGAAAAAAAGGAAGAGGAGAAGGCGAAAAATGATGTTGTTAAAGATAACATAGTCCTTTGCCAATAACTCTACGGGGTCGTTTGACCGGTGGGATAAGGAATAATTTGGGATTAAATGCAGAATTATTTTATTTCTCATTTGGTTGAATTCGAATAATTTATGCCATAATTATAGTATTATGTTATCTCATTTTGAGGCTGGGATAATAATCCTTGGATTACTTTATCCCGAGATAAAACACTACAATAACAAAGATGCCCTTTTCCAAGGCTCTTTCTCTAAAGTCCTTTAAAAAGTACTAGGTTAAAATTAAAAATAAAAGTTTATCCTAACTTATCTCGAATATACCAGACATATATTTTATATTATATATAATATATTTCATTTCTAGTCCAAGGAGCCAATATCTCTCAATAAAAGTATATCCACTACTAAATAATTCTGTTGCTATTTAATCCTCGTATTATAATCACGTCATTGTAACCCGGTGATAACTTGTTCCCCACCAAACGACCCCGGTTGCTCGCCCTAAAATTTCAGAAAAAGGTTACAGGGTGTGCGATCTGCCAATATCCTCTTTGAGACGTAAAAGATGCAATTTTCTCCTTAATCTATAACCTCATGACTTAACTTGGTAATGATGATTCAAGCTGAATTTTTTTATCACGCACTGTTATTAATCTAAAGTATGATAAGTTTTCTTATTGTTTGTCCATTGAACGGTTTATACATCCTGAAATCCATCGTATAACAACTGGGCAACCCAAATTAGGACATCATCAGATTTTCATCAAATTAAATTAAGAATTTAAAGTTAACTTTGAGGAAAATTTTAGGGTATCAAATATCAATTATCATCTTCCCTTATTCGATTACGTTGGAGAAGAACAAGAGGAGGATTATAAGGGATTTCATCATCTCTTCTTCTAGGTATTCATTACCATTCATCATAATACAATCTTTTTGTAAGTGCCTATGCAACTTTTTGATTCATTTAAACCTAGCATTGTCGACTCGAAATATATATAAATTTATGTAAAGGCCCACTAAAGTTTCAGCAAATATTGGATAATAACTTACGATATTATAAAAGAATAATTAATGAGTTCACTTATGAGAACCTTAAAAGTCGATGACATCAAGTTTATATCTTAGATCTGCCTTTAAGGTTTAATCCATGAAGCAGTGAATCATGATCAACATCAACGACATACTAGGGGTGTACATAGGTCGGGGTGGTTCGGGTTTTTCAATTATCAAACCAAACCAATTGTGTCGGGTTATTAAATTTAAAGACCAAACCAAATCAATAAAAGTCGGATTTTGTAATCTTAGTTTTTCTTGAATTTTTCGGATTTTCGGGGGTTTTTTTTCCATAAAGTTTTCATAGCACAAAACATAGAATTTGCGCTCTAAATATTTTTTTAATCCTAGTAAGACATAACTATATAAGGTGCTTTTCAAGAAAATAACATAAAATATGAGATACGCCATAACATTGTACTAAAATATTCAACAATAAAGATAATAAAATCGCATAAAATAAATATTTTAATAAGCCATAATAAAAACAAACATGATCTAAAATTACTAAGTTGCTAAAATAAGTACAATTAATAAGTACTACTATTATTTACATGACTAAATACTGAAAAAAATAAGTTGTGCATTTTATTTAAACCATGAAAAAACTAAAAAAATAAATATCCAACACTATTGTCTTTTGTTAGCATTAATATTGATTTGATTTTGGTTTAGGAATTATTTGAGTTACCAATATTTATAGACTATCAAACTTATTGGAGCATACCCAATTGGATTGACAAGAAACTCTCTCTCTCTCTCTCTCTCTAGAAACGGCTAGCTAACGACTACTTCATAAGCGAGTGCCTTCACG
>AWOL01S0106212.1:6305-16995 GCA_000715115.1 Nicotiana otophora | reverse complement strand
TCCCCTCGGCCAAAGCTTTCATACGAAAATATCTAGCTTTATCTTGAGGGTGTAGCAATATATATCTAGTCAAACTTCCCGTCCTCCCCGACTTCCAACATATTTAAAAACTAACTCTTTGCCATAACTTTTACACTTAGCCCTATTGTTTTCTCTTAGTTGAGTAAACAATGGCCAAACAAGAGATGTTTCTGCCCATTTAGAAAGTTGTCAAGAAAAAGTAGGGGCAGTAACAGGAGGGTCAGACGGGGGATCATTTGGATTATTATTAGTTGGGTTAACTTCAGGAGCAGGACTAGTGGGTGTATCTTCATCTGGTTGCATTTCATCAAAATCTATTTCTTCATCATCATTTTCATCAATAGTTGGATTACCATAAAGAGCATTCATATATTCATGGTTTAAATGTTCACCGGAGGCAATATTATGGCAAAATTGACTCTCAGTAAATTATAATAAACTAGTATCGCTATCAAGAATAGCAGGTGTAGGACGCGTAACAGGTTTCGGTCGGGGAGCCAGGGGAAGTGGAGGAGGAACAGATTGGCCACTAGATTCACCACTCTTGGATTTTCCCTTATTTTTACTAAATATCTTTTTTAGGAAATAAGCCATCTTAATTAATCAAGCAAAGTAAATAAAACAAACAAAAATATAATATTAAAACTTAAGAGTTAGAACGAGTTTACCGAATTGACAAACAACTTGTTGAAAATAATTATCGTTGAAGACGTCAATTCACCAACTTCACAATTTTGCACAAATTGTAACAATTAAGTAAGCAATTATACAAGAATATTAGAGAGAGATTGATAATTTTATGAGAAAAATGAAAGAATGATGGGGGTATTTATAGTTGAAAATAGGGAAAAAGTGTAATTATAAACACTTTAGGGTTAAAATACAATTTGGGAGGTTAAATGGCTATTTTACAAATAGCCAACAACTATTTTGGCAGACCAAACGGCTAGTTTTTAAATGGCCAAACGGTCAATTTTTGTTTTTTAAAATTACCCGTTGGGCCCGTTTAGGACCGCTTGAACCGGCCCACTTCTGAGCCGGTCCCGGCCCTAAACGGTCCAAGTCTCGCGGGCCTCCCGTATGAGACCGGCCCACCACCCCACAGTCCCGGTCCTATCCGGTTAGGACGGTTTAGGCCCACCGCCCATGTGGGCTTGCGGTCCTGGGCCGGTCCCGGTCCTAACCGGCCCACATGCCACCCCTAGTTGAAGCACAAGCTTTCGAGAAAGTCAGAAAAGGAAGTTATAGACTTCATTTGGGACCACATCATATTAGGGGTGGGCATCAGTTGGTTCGGTTTTATAGAATTTCGGTTCGATTAATTCGGTTTTCGATTTATGATTTTAATAACCAAAACCGAACTATAATAACTTCGGTTCAGTTTATTCATGTTCATTTCGGTTTAATCAGTTCGGTTTTCGATTCAAATTAATATAATTCCCTTTATGATAATCCTTGACTGAGCCAAGACAAAATAGAAGCAGCAGTAGTGGCAGCGACAACACTATAGGAGAAGCATTGGGTGTTCATTTACTCCAGAACCAACTCATTATCTCTTAATCTTTCATTAAGAGAACCATTCCAATAAGCTCTCGCGGTCTTCGGTTGTGTTGGAACACATAGCAAATATGTTTTTGCTTTGGTACATCCTCGATGATGAAATTCGAACGTTCAGCAATGCAGATGAAAAACTATTTGATTTTGTCAATTTTCTATACATGGTACACATATTGCTACAAAGAATATCCAACATGTACTATTAGCTAATAAACTATATTAGTGATGGTGGAAATAACAATCTTATAATGTGATTTTTTTTCCAAGGCTAATGTACAAATACATTGACTATTTTGACACTTGGTTTCTTTATCGTTTTCTCTGTATTCTGCTGGCATATTGTTTCATCTCGCAATTCTATCAAACACCAAATGATATTTTTACAAGATGTTCGAATAGTTTAGTATGGTTGACCAACAAGGTAGCGTAACTCCTTTTCCATAAGCATTACTTTCCTTGGTATCTGGTGCGATTAACGCACCACTGAACTAGCTAGATGACTTTGCAAGTAATTTGATAAGACGTCAGACATCGACTATATTTCATCGGTTCTTTGGTTTTTCGGTTTAACCAAAAATCGAACCATTAAAATCGACCACCGACCCGAACACCAAAATTTTTAAAATAATAAACTGCAAACCGATCAAATAAACCGAAACCGAATAAATCGAAATTTTTGGTTCGGTCGATTTTTTCGGTTCGGTCGGTATTATGCCCACCCCTACATCATATGTCGATTCGGGATGCCCTCCGAGATTGTACGTGATAATGAAAAATAATTCATCGGCAGTAAAATAAGTAAATTTCTCAAGGATCACAAGATCAAAAGGATCCTATCAACACCTTATCCTCCCAGCGGGAACGGACAAGCCGAATCGACCAACAAAACCATCATCCAAAATCTTAAGAAGAGATTGACCGACGCCAAAGGAAAATGGAGAGAAATACTACCCGAGGTTCTATGGGCATGCCGCACAACATCGAAATCTAGCACCGGAGCAACACCATTCTTCTTAGTTTATGGCGCTGAAGCTCTGATCCCGGTCGAGATCGGAGAACCTAGCATCAGGTTTCGATATGTAACAGAGGAGTCGAATAACAAGACCATGAATACGAGCCTAGAATTGTTGGACGAAAGACGCGAAGCCGCTCTCGTCTGATTGGCCGCCCAAAAATAACTGTTCGAAAGGTACTACAATCGAAGAGCCAATTTTTGATATTTTAACATCGGGGACTTGGTGCTAAGAAACGTCACCCTCAACACCCGAAATCCGAATGAAGAAAAACTGGGTCCGAATTGGGAAGGACCGTACCAGGTTCTCGAAATCATCGGAAAAGGATCCTACAAGCTTGGCACGATGAATGGCGAACAACTGCCGAGCAATTGGAACGTATCGCACCTAAAATGATACTACTGCTAAGGTACGACCCCTTCCATTTTTATTTATATTTTAAACTAACCCTTGCGGGTATTCGACCAGAAACAACGATGGATTCTTCGACACGAAGCCTTTAAGTCTGAAAGTACGCGTTGCACTCTTTTTTCCTTAGACCGGTTTTGTCCAAATAGATTTTCCGGCGACGTTTTTAATTAGTCAACCATTGATCATGCTAACTTAGAATAATTTGACAGTATCCGAGGTTTCTTTACAATCAACCTCGAATACTGGGGGGCATTGCCGTCGAATGTCAACTTTGATGCGAAGAAAGTACTTCATGGCAGCAGGGTATCGATAGGAAATATTTGTTAGGGCCAAACGGTCAAACAAACGAGAGTTTGGATAATTACCCCCACGCTCGGGGACTACCGTCCGAAAAATAAACGAGATCGAATTATTAAAACTCTGAGATCATAAGACCTTTTAGGCAACCCTCAATTGTTATAGGCCACAACCACCCCACTCGGGGACTGACACTTCAGGAAAGCTCGAAGTAAATGAGAAAATAAGCCTAAGGGGCAAATCCCGAACTAAAAAGGCTACGGCCGAATTAACACGGTTCGGAGACGTCCGAATTCCGTAACAAACAGGCCTTTGAATTCCCTCATAAACCGGTTAAAAGGGCTACCCCCGGCAAAATCATAAAAGGCTTCGATAACATCAAGCCTCGAAAACTCTAATGAGTACAACATTGTTCGAACTCTCGAACAGTTCCTTATTGCATGCTAAGGCATTATAAGTTTTGCAAATAAATGATAAAAAACTTTTTCAAGCCGAAAAGGGGAGAAAGTCATAAACAATCTTTTTACAAAGACTATATCGGCCTAATACAAAAGCCTAAGGGTTGTTTTTTCTTTGAGTTCGAGAGACCATCCTCGCTCAAATTAAAAACCTAAGAGTTACCTTACTTCGAGTTCGAGCAAGCACTCACTCGATCGTAAAGCCTAAGGGCTATACTAGTTCGGTTTCAGTCAAATTGTCTAAACCTCGAACCTTAGAATGCAACTTCATAATTTTATAAGGCAGAAAGGAAGAAAGTTTTTATATATATACACGTCAAAAATGCATTTACAAAGGTAACATGGACCAATCAAATTTCTCTACAAAAGACCGAAACGATCTTAAAAGAAACACAAAAAATACTAATCCTAAAGGACTTAGTCTTCTCTGGGAGCAGCATCTTTGCTCTCGAGGCCTTCTCCGCTTTCAGATTCGCTCATACTCCCAGAATCATCATCATAAGGAAAGGCCAACACTCTAGCTTCAGCTTCGAGCTCCATAGCATTCTCGATCTCGGCTGTAAGATCGAAGCCACGAGCATGGATCTCCTTGAGAGTCTCCCTTCGAGGTTGGCATTTAGCATGCTCGACAACCCATTTTTCTCGAGCCTAAGCAGCTTCGACAACCTCCTTTGCTCGGACCTGATCAGCTTCAGCGTCGGACCGGTAGACGGCCACCATTGCATCAACATTAACCTTGGCCGTTTTTACCTCCGATTTGGCCGCTGTAAGTTCTGTGGCCAGCCTCTCTAGATCGAAAGTTGTTGAACCCAATCGAGACTGGAATTCCTCAATTTTCTTGGCTTGCACCAAAGCCTTCTCTTTCAAGTTTCGGAGTTGGGTCTCAGCCGAGGCCAGTTGAGCTCGGGCAGCTTACTTTTCTGAGGCAAGTCGGTCCATGTTCTTCTTCTACACCTCGGCCTCCGCTTTCACTACGTCCACTTCCTCATAAGCTGCCCGATCATATCGAGCTTTCGCTGGACCTGTGGGATCGAACTGTTAGCCACCACACCCGAGTAAGTGTCATTAACTTCAAAGATTCATTTTACCTGCTCGGGCAGATCAACTTGTTCTTTCTGAGATGCTTTGAGCTCAGCTCGAAGTCCTTTTGCTTACCCTTCTCTTTGCTCACTGAGAAGCTTGAAGGCATCTCTCTCCTCAATAAGCCCTCGGTTTTCTACTTCATACCGGCTCAGATCCCCTCGGGATCGGAAGAAAGCCTCGTGATGAAGCACATAAGCCTACAAAAATAGAAAAAAGGAATTATACAAGGGGAGAAAAGTACAAGTATGAAAATTGACAAAGAAATTATGAACGTACCTGGTTCAGGGCATGTTGGGCTTCGTTAAAAAGACAAGGCGCTCCCACCTCGTCCATCTGGGTTTGGTCTTCTTTCGTGACCAAACATCGGAGGTATCTAGCCACCCCTACGGGGGCAGCAAGAACCCGGGCATCCTCCGGGGCCATAACAACGATTGTTCGCTTACGCCCGAGATCAACACTAGGGGCCGAACACTGATTGGTCAGTTTAAATCTCGAGGAAGCCTCGCCCGAGCTCTTCTTCGGAGCCTACAAGTCACTCAGACCGGTGACATCTTCTACCCCAACAAAATAACCACGGAAAGGATCTTCCTCTCCGTGGGCTCCCTCCCCTTGACAAGTCTCCACGGCCTGAGCGTCGCGTATCATTGACTCGGAAAATGAAGGAAATAAGGGGGAAACCCCGATCTCTATTGCCCCAATTGGGTCTTTTGGGGCACCGCCTCCGTCTTAGGGAGCCTCAAGCCCGGTTTTTGCACCGGCATCCACCGCCTCTTCAACGGTCTTTTCGCCCCGAGATAAATCATCTTCGGTTCCTCTCGATTCAGGAACTTGGGCCGAAGTATCCTCCTCGACCTCATCAAGCCTATATGGAGCAATATCAACTCCCACCGGTTCCGAAGTTCTCCGAATCTCGGTGCTAGCTCACGCACGGGCCACCAGCCTAGAATCATCTTCTTTCTCTTCTTCTCCTTCATCTTCTTCTTCTTCTTCTTCTTCTTCTTCCCTTAATCTTTGGACTTACTCCATAGTCAGCGGGATTATGTTCCCTTTGGGTTTACGGGCTATTCTCTTCTTGTGTTTTTGACCCTCGGAGTTCGAGGCCCTTTTTCTCTTATTCTCCTATGCGGGTTTCGAGATGGGTGGTAAAACTTCTTCATCACTAGACGGGGGTCTCATAGTCGCATCCTTTCCGAGACCTACAAAAGAAGAAAGTAAGTAAACTCATGTTTGAAAAGATGCTTGAACTATAGTCAAATCGGTAAGTCAATAAGAAAGCTTACCATGAGTACGAGCCTCCTACCGGCCCTTTGACAAATCGTGCCATACACGCTCGACATATGTTAACGTTGAAACCAGGCTCCTAACCCAGTTCTCGAGGTGGGAAACCGCATCCGGCATCCAAGCAACGACTGCATCGAGAAAAACACTAATAAGAAAGGATGAAGAAGTAAAAACAACAAACAGAAATTAAAGACGGAATCATACTTACGTTTCATATTCCATTTCTCAGGAAATGACATTCTCTCAGACGGGATTAGGTCCGTGGCCTTCACCCGAACGAACCGGCCCATCCAACCCCTATCTTTGTCTTAATCTATACTCAAGATGAGTGCATTGGTGGCCCGATATTGAAGCTTTATCAGCCCACCTCGATAGAGTTGAGGGTTATATAATCTTATGAGGTGGTCAAAGGTGAAGGGAAGCCCGTCAATTTTGCTCACGAAGAAACGGAGCAGTATCACGATCCTTGAGAAAGAGGGGTGCATTTGGCTGAGGGTCACCTGGTATTTCTTGCAGAAGTCTACGATGATCGGATCGAGGGGACCCAGCGTGAAAGGATAAGTGTAAATACTCAGGAACCCTTCCACGTGGGTGGTGATCGCTTATTCTAGTTCCAATATCACAACCACTTTGTTTCCAGAGTTGCAATCTTTCTTCACCTGGTTGAGGAGCTTTTGGGTATCGAGCATATATATGTCGATATCAGCTCGCATCGACCAGGAACCGATGAGGTTTTTTCGACCGTAAAGTCGGAATCTATGACACGTACCCCAGGAATAAGTTCTTCAGGGCGTGGCTCCACCACTGGTTTCTCATCGACTGGCCGATATGAGGAAGCAACCTCTTTCTGCAGAACACTTTTAGATGTTTTGGCCATTTAGTTTTTGTAAGAAGAATGAAGACTGGAGTATTTGGTATTGTAGGAAGAACAAGCAAAGAAACTCAAAGATTTGAAGATAGGCAATATTATGGCAATATTATAAAAATATTATATTCACCGGGGGCAATATTATAGCAAAATTGACTCTGAGTAAATTGTAATAAACTAGTATCGCTATCAAGAATAGCAGGTGTAGGACGCGTAACAGGTTTCGGTCGGGGAGCCGGGAAAAGTGAAGGAGGAACAGATTGGCCACTAGATTCACCACTCTTGGATTTTTCCTTATTTTTACTAAATAGTTTTTTTTAGGGAATAAGCCATCTTAATTAATCAAGCAAAGTAAATAAAACAAACAAAACTATAATATTAAAACTTAAGAGTTGGAACGAGTTTACCAAATTGACGAACAACTTGTTGAAAAATAATTATCGTTGAAGACTTCAATTCACCAACTTCACAATTTTGCACAAATTGTAACAATTAAGTAAGCAATTATACAAGAATATTAGAGAGAGATTGATGATTTTGTGAGAAAAATAAAAGAATGATGGGGGTATTTATAGTTAAAAATAGGGAAAAAGTATAATTATAAACAATTTGGGGTTAAAACAAAATTTGGGGGGTTAAATAGCTATTTTGCAAATCGCCAACAGCTATTTTGGCAGACCAAACGGCTAGTTTTTAAATGGCCAAACGGTCAATTTGTTTTTTTTTAAAAATTATCCGTTGGGCCCGTTTAGGACTGTTTAGGACCGCTTGAACCGGTCCACTTCTGAGCCGGTCCCGGTCCTAAACGGTCCAGGTCTCACGGGCCTCCCGTATGAGACCGGCCCACCACCCCACGGTCCCGGTCCTATCCGGTTAGGACCGTTTAGGCCCATCGCCCATGTGGGCTTGCGGTCCTAGGCCTGTCCCGGTCCTAACCGGCCCACATGCCACCCCTAGTTGAAGCACAGGCTTTCGAGAAAGTCAGAGAAAAGGAAGTTATAGACTTCATTTGGGACCACATCATATTAGGGGTGGGCATCGGTCGGTTCGGTTTTGTAAAATTTCGGTTCGGTTAATTCGGTTTTCGGTTTATGATTTTAATAACCAAAAGCGAACCATAATAACTTCGGTTGAGTTTATTCATGTTCATTTCGGTTTAATCGGTTCGGTTTTTGATTCAAATTAATATAATTCCCTTTGTGATAATCCTTGACTGAGCTAAGACAAAATAGAAGCAGCAGTAGTGGCAGCGACAACACTATAGGAGAAGCATTGGGTGTTCATTTACTCCAGAACCAACTCATTATCTCTTAATCTTTCATTAAGAGAACCATTCCAATAAGCTCTCGCGGTCTTCGGTTGTGTTGGAACACATAGCAAATATGTTTTTGCTTTGGTACATCCTGGATGATGAAATTCGAACGTACAGCAATGCAGATGAAAAACTATTTGATTTTGTCAATTTTTTATACACGGTACACATATTGCTACAAAGAATATCCAACATGTACTATTAGCTAATAAACTATATTAGTGATGGTGGAAATAACAATCTTATAATGTGATTTTTTTCCAAGGCTAATGTACAAATACATTGACTATTTTGACACTTGGTTTCTTTATCGTTTTCTTTGTATTCTGCTGGCACATTGTTTCATCTCGCAATTCTATCAAACACCAAATGATATTTTTACAAGATGTTTGAATAGTTTAGTATGGTTGACCAACAAGGTAGCGTAACTCCTTTTCCATAAGCATTACTTTCCTTGGTATCTGGTGCGACTAACGCACCACTGAACTAGCTAGATGACTTTGCAAGTAATTTGATAAGACGTCAGACATCGACTATATTTCATCGGTTCTTTGGTTTTTCAGTTTAACCAAAAATCGAACCATTAAAATCGACCACCGACCCGAACACCAAAATGTCTAAAATAATAAACTGCAAACCGATCAAATAAACCGAAACCGAATAAACCGAATTTTTTGGTTCGGCCGATTTTTTCGGTTCGGTCAGTATTATGACCACCCCTACATCATATGTCGATTCGGGATGCCCTCCGAGATTGTATGTGATAATGAAAAATAATTCATCGGCAGTAAAGTAAGTAAATTTCTCGAGGATCACAAGATCAAAAGGATCCTATCAACACCTTATCCTCCCAGCGGGAACGGACAAGCCGAATCGACCAACAAAACTATCATCCAAAATATTAAGAAGAGATTGACCGACGCCAAAGGAATATGGAGAGAAATACTACCCGAGGTTCTATGGGCATACCGCACAACATCGAAATCTAGCACCGGAGCAACACCATTCTCGTTAGTTTATGGCGTTGAAGCTCTGATCTCGGTCGAGGTCGGAGAACCTAGCATCAGGTTTCGATATGCAACAGAGGAGTCGAATAACAAGACCATGAATACGAGCCTAGAATTGTTGGACGAAAGACGCGTAGCCGCTCTCGTCTGATTGGCCGTCCAAAAATAACTGATCGAAAGGTACTACAATCGAAGAGCCAATCTTTGATATTTTAACATCGGGGACTTGGTGCTAAGAAAAGTCACCCTCAACACCCGAAATCCGAATGAAGGAAAATTGGGTCCGAATTGGGAAGGACCGTACCTGGTTCTCGAAATCATCGGAAAAGGATCCTACAAGCTTGGCACGATGAATGGCGAACAACTGCCGAGCAATTGGAACGTATCGCACCTAAAACGATACTACTGCTAAGGTACGGTCCCTTCCATTTTCATTTATATTTTAAACTAACCCTTGCAGGTATTCGACCAGAAACAACGATGGATTCTTCGACACAAAGCCTTTAGGTCTGAAAGTACGCGTTGCACTCTTTTTTCCTTAGACTGGTTTTGTCCAAATGGATTTTCCGGCGAGGTTTTTAATGAGTCAACCATTGATCGTGCTAACTTAGAATAATTCGACAGTATCCGAGGTTTCTTTACAATCAACCTCGAATACTGGGGGGCATTGCCGTCGAATGTCAACTTTGATGCGAAGAAAGTACTTCATGGCAGCAGGGTCTCGATAGGAAATATTTGTTAGGGCCAAACGGTAAAACAAACCGTGCCCGCATAGTTTGCTCGAGCCCTGGCCTAGAACATGTACGCATGTATAATCATTTATAAAGAGAGGTATTTTTCTTTACCGATATCTCATGCCTTAGAAAATGTTTTCTACTTTACAATTTCATACACTCAATCTATTATGTAGACAGGCTTAAGGTCCGACCATAACTAGAGTTTGAATAATTACCCCCACACTCGGGGACTATCGTTCGAAAAATAAACGATATCGAATTATTAAAACTACGAGATCATAAGACCTTTTAGGCAACCCTCAATTTTTATAGGCCACATCCACCCCACTTGGGCACTGACACTTCAGGAAAGCTCGAAGTAAATGGGAAAATAAGCCTAAGGGGCAAAACCCGAACTAAAAAGGCTACGGCCGAATAAACACGGTTCGGAGACGTCCGAATTTCGTAACAAAACAGGCCTTTGAATTCCCTCATAAACCGGTTAAAAGGGCTACCCCCGACAAAATCATAAAAGGCTTCGATAACATCAGGCCTCGAAAACTCTAATAAGTACAAAATTGTTCGAACTCTCGAACAGTTCCTTATTGCATGCTAAGGCATTACAAGTTTTGCAAATAAATGATAAAAAACTTTTTCAAGCCGAAA
>AWOL01S0106188.1:0-24738 GCA_000715115.1 Nicotiana otophora | reverse complement strand
CGCCCTGACAATATCAATAGCCACCCTTATCGCTCCGCTCAGACAATATCCCAACACACATAACCACAATGAAATGCTACCTTTATACCTACATAATGTCAACAGTGGAATGTCACCCTTATATTCTCATAATAATAACTCAAACCACACAACAATTTATACGAAATATCATCACAACAACATGATACAACAAATTCATATCACAATTTGCCCATAGGCCACAACCAACTCCAAAGATACAACTAATCAATTAATTTCACAGTAAATAGCCCAAGGCTCCACACAACGTATATGAACCTCAAAACAACAACAATGATGGAAAAGTATCTCAGCATAGGATAGCGCCTCTTTAATCCGAATTTTTGATAAATATATTAATGCCTCTTTTCAAATTCAATTAATAATTATTTGCAGATAAGGAATCCATAATGAAATTAACTCTAAGAAATATCAAATCAACAAACACACGGAATTTATATAAAAATCCAAGTGGCAATCACCCCAAATTATCATATAAAATACAAACTCGACAAGCATGGAATGAGGCATGACAAATCAAGGATTTACTAAACTCTAACAAATTTTTCCAATTTAATACATAAGGGCGTCTACGAATATTTACTGATATACTTTGCACATATAAACCAAGTACGTACTCGTCACCTCACGTACGTGATTTTTAATTTTATAATTTTCACATAAAACTCAATGTCTAAGGGGTGATTCTACCACTCAAGGTTAGGCAAGATACTTACCTTTTTAAAGTTATGCCGATATTTCAAAATAGCCTTCTTGCTTGAATTGACTTCCGGACAGCTCAAATCTATCCAAATTAATTTATAACTTCATTAAAATTCATCGAAAATAATTCCGAATAATAAAATACCAACTTAAAAATTTATCCTAAAAAGTCAACGTGGGGCCCGCCTCTCGGAAACCGACAGAAGTTTTACGAAATTCGAACACCCATTCCGATACGAGTTCAACCATACCAATTTTATCAAATTGCGATAACGAATCGACCTCCAAATTCTCAATTTAAGGTATAGAAAATTTCTACCATTTTCAACCCAATTCATAAATTTCATAATAAAAACAATAATAGATTCATGTATTTTAACCGAAATCGAGTTAGGAATTCTTACCCCAATATTTTCCTTAAAAGACCTTTGAACAATCGCCTCGCCCGAGCTTTCTTCGTCCAAAAATGGAAGAATGAGACGAAGTCTCATTTTTGGACTTTATTCTGCTGCCGAGGGGTTTGCTCTTCGCGTTCGCGATGAACAAATCCTTCCACAACCATTTCCAAACTCTTCTCAGATAACTTCTAGTTCAATGGTCATAACGTTTTATTCGAAACTCCAAATGACAAATGGTTTAATATTTTAAAAACTAGACATCAAGGGCTACAACTTTCATGTTTTGCTCATCTCCCAATTCCTTATAGATTTTGAGATATAAGCTCCCAAATTCATCCTTATGCAGCCAAAATTTCTTCTTTGCGATTTCTAAACTCTTCCTGGACAGCTTGTATTGTATCCATCATAACTTTTTGTACACAACTCCAAATGATAAACAATTTATATTTCGGAGAATTAGACACAAAGAGCTACAACTTTCAATTTTAGATCATCTCCAAATTTCTTATAGATTGCAAGATATAAGCTGCTGAAGCCGGGTGACGTACAACATGAATTCCTTCTCTGCGAACGCGAGAGTCTCTTCACGAACGTGAAGAACAAAATCCGAGAAGCCAAATCCTTCTTCGCGAACATGAAGAACAATACCAGACATAAGAAAACCAACATCCTAATTAGCCCAAAATGATCCGATAACACCCGAAACACACCTGAAACACACCTGAGGCCCCCTGGACCCCAACCAAATATACCAACAAGTCCTAAAACATGATACGAACTTAGTCAAGGCCTCAAATCACATCAAACAACNTAAATATAATTCTTTCAAATAAAAGTCACTCTGTGACACCTCATTTCATAATCATAAAATATGGGTCTCTGTCCACTTTCATATTTTTCGTAACACGGGTCTCATCCCGCTTTCATATTTTCGTAACACGGGTCTCACCTCACTTTCACATTTTCACGGCACCCCGTGCCCATATTTCTATCAATACCGCACGGACAACTTACGTGCCAATAATAAAAATCATCATATTTTCCAGCATCTCGTTCCCATATTTCTTTCATAACCGCACAGACAACTCACTTGTCAATAATAAACATCAATATATTTCTCCCGCACCTCGTGCCCACATTTCTTTCATAAATCAGTCTATTATCAAATTTACCGAAACAACAAGATAAGTTACACAAGAGATAAAAATAAACACCAGGAAAATTACAATATCATGTAAAAATGACCAACACAATAATCTCAGATCATCACGTATCATCCCTGACAATAGTCACCTGTATCACTCCATAATAATAGTCACCCTTATCCCTACGCCCTGACAATATCAATAGCCACCCTTATCGCTCCGCTCAGACAATATCCCAACACACATAACCACAATGAAATGCTACCTTTATACCTACATAATGTCAACAGTGGAATGTCACCCTTATATTCTCATAATAATAACTCAAACCACACAACAATTTATACGAAATATCATCACAACAACATGATACAACAAATTCATATCACAATTTGCCCATAGGCCACAACCAACTCCAAAGATACAACTAATCAATTAATTTCACAGTAAATAGCCCAAGGCTCCACACAACGTATATGAACCTCAAAACAACAACAATGATGGAAAAGTATCTCAGCATAGGATAGCGCCTCTTTAATCCGAATTTTTGATAAATATATTAATGCCTCTTTTCAAATTCAATTAATAATTATTTGCAGATAAGGAATCCATAATGAAATTAACTCTAAGAAATATCAAATCAACAAACACACGGAATTTATATAAAAATCCAAGTGGCAATCACCCCAAATTATCATATAAAATACAAACTCGACAAGCATGGAATGAGGCATGACAAATCAAGGATTTACTAAACTCTAACAAATTTTTCCAATTTAATACATAAGGGCGTCTACGAATATTTACTGATATACTTTGCACATATAAACCAAGTACGTACTCGTCACCTCACGTACGTGATTTTTAATTTTATAATTTTCACATAAAACTCAATGTCTAAGGGGTGATTCTACCACTCAAGGTTAGGCAAGATACTTACCTTTTTAAAGTTATGCCGATATTTCAAAATAGCCTTCTTGCTTGAATTGACTTCCGGACAGCTCAAATCTATCCAAATTAATTTATAACTTCATTAAAATTCATCGAAAATAATTCCGAATAATAAAATACCAACTTAAAAATTTATCCTAAAAAGTCAACGTGGGGCCCGCCTCTCGGAAACCGACAGAAGTTTTACGAAATTCGAACACCCATTCCGATACGAGTTCAACCATACCAATTTTATCAAATTGCGATAACGAATCGACCTCCAAATTCTCAATTTAAGGTATAGAAAATTTCTACCATTTTCAACCCAATTCATAAATTTCATAATAAAAACAATAATAGATTCATGTATTTTAACCGAAATCGAGTTAGGAATTCTTACCCCAATATTTTCCTTAAAAGACCTTTGAACAATCGCCTCGCCCGAGCTTTCTTCGTCCAAAAATGGAAGAATGAGACGAAGTCTCATTTTTGGACTTTATTCTGCTGCCGAGGGGTTTGCTCTTCGCGTTCGCGATGAACAAATCCTTCCACAACCATTTCCAAACTCTTCTCAGATAACTTCTAGTTCAATGGTCATAACGTTTTATTCGAAACTCCAAATGACAAATGGTTTAATATTTTAAAAACTAGACATCAAGGGCTACAACTTTCATGTTTTGCTCATCTCCCAATTCCTTATAGATTTTGAGATATAAGCTCCCAAATTCATCCTTATGCAGCCAAAATTTCTTCTTTGCGATTTCTAAACTCTTCCTGGACAGCTTGTATTGTATCCATCATAACTTTTTGTACACAACTCCAAATGATAAACAATTTATATTTCGGAGAATTAGACACAAAGAGCTACAACTTTCAATTTTAGATCATCTCCAAATTTCTTATAGATTGCAAGATATAAGCTTCTGAAGCCGGGTGACGTACAACATGAATTCCTTCTCTGCGAACGCGAGAGTCTCTTCACGAACGTGAAGAACAAAATCCGAGAAGCCAAATCCTTCTTCGCGAACATGAAGAACAATACCAGACATAAGAAAACCAACATCCTAATTAGCCCAAAATGATCCGATAACACCCGAAACACACCTGAAACACACCTGAGGCCCACTGGACCCCAACCAAATATACCAACAAGTCCTAAAACATGATACGAACTTAGTCAAGGCCTCAAATCACATCAAACAACACCAAAACTATGAATCGCACCTCGAATCAAACTTATGAGTTTATGAAATTTCCAAATTCTATAACTTGTGCCGAAACATATCAAATCAATCCAGAATGACTTCAAATTTTGCACACAAGTCAAAAATGGAGTTGTTCCAATTTCCAGAATCTAGATTTCGACCCCGATATCAATAAAGTTAACATCCAGTCAAACTTTCTAAAAATCC
The DNA here is from genome assembly GCA_000715115.1 of Nicotiana otophora. Lineage (NCBI taxonomy): Eukaryota > Viridiplantae > Streptophyta > Magnoliopsida > Solanales > Solanaceae > Nicotiana > Nicotiana otophora. The sequence continues at coordinate 20,112 of AWOL01S0106188.1, read as the reverse complement.
TCCATTTTCCAACTTTCGCCAAAATACGTCGAATTAACCTACGGATTTCCAAATCCAATTTCGGACATATGCCTAAGTCCTAAATCACCATACGAAGCTATTGACATCATCAAAATCCCATTCCAGAGTCGTTTGCTCAAAAGTCAAACTCCGATCAAACTCTTTTTCACTTAAGCTTCAAAATGAGAATTGCTCTTTAATTTAATTCCAAACCTTCCGAAAAACCAAACTCGACCGTACACGCAAGTCATAACACATATTACGAAGTTGCTCGGGACTTTAAGTCGTAGAACGGAATATAATTCTTAAAATGACAAGTCGGGTCATTACATTCTCCCCCTTTTAAACATACATTCGTCCTCGAACGTGTCAAGAATCTTTCTGAGGAAGTTAATTTACTGAGTATATTTACTACACACATACTTGCGGGTGATTCTATGTCACCGCAAATTTAACATGGATCCGACAATGCCATCTCAGTTGAAGGTTATTTCTTTCATCCATACTTATAAACTTTAAAACCTAATTTCTTACACTCTAACATTTTAAAAAGGCCTAATTTTTTTTCACATCAACACACGGTATCAGTCTCAATCGGCTGTAGCAACTCGTGCCTACGCACACATAATACATATGCCCATAATCACATCTCTGATCATAATAGTTGTTCATAATTAATTCCAGCATCATCAATTAACCTCATATTAACCAAAACCCTATTTCAAATCTTCACAATACTGACAACAAAACATGAGGTATGAAGACCCCATAATGATTTACCCGACTTAACGAGTCACACTTAACGCCACCTGGGCACTCACATCGTAGGCTAAAACTCAATAATTAAAGCACGAATATGGCTAAATATGTACAGAAACACATAAAGGAATTATCATATAAGCCTAACAGGCATGACTCTCTATCAGTACTATAGTACAAATTAAATTTCATAAAGGGAGAATTTAAAACACATGAATTTAACCATAAGGATCTCATCCTGATATACTTCCACCGCGGAACGTAGCCTGGGTTAAACATATCAAATCACAATAAACCTTAAGGATCCCATCCTCAATTCTGAATCACGAGTACTTTGCACATTGTGCCAACTGAAATTTTTCATTTCTTTTCTTTCTTCTTTTTAATAAATTTTGTAAAACAATTTCACAATACATAATAAACCCCCATACCGATAAGGTATATAATTCATAAAATTGTAATCAATTATCCCAAAATTACATCAAAACCCACTGTAGTGAGTAATAAAAAGTCACTTTTGGACTCATAGCCCACAATAATGTACAAAACAAAAATGATAGACACGGGTTAATGCCATCAAATCTCCCAACAGAGATAAACACAGGAGTGGAGTACAAATTCGCAAATCCACTATATAAGGAGCATGCAAGGAGTTCTCACCACGATAATCGGAATCGAATCAAAATAAGAATAGTGCTCATTTTATTATAAATTAAATCATACCTGTAACGACATCATCTGATGTATTAGCCTCAACCAATTCATAGAAATTATATCAACGGGCCGGGCCTCCCCTCTTGGGCACCCTCTACCCGCCTGTCCTCCACCCTTAACTGGCTGTGCACGTGAAGTATTAACTGGAATAAAACATGTAGCCTGAGTATTTTGATAAAATTCGCCTCTCCCAAGTCTGGGACAATCTCTCATGATGTGCCCAGTATCACCACACTCATAACAACCCCTCTGAGGTCGCAGCTGCTCGTACTGAGTCTGTGCCGGATAACTGGAGTAACCACTGTAAGAACCTCGTGGGAGTAGTGCACTAAAGTATTAATTGGAGCACTACGAGTACTCTGAATTGCGGACTGAGCTGACCGACTACCCGAGCCTCCACCATGATGAGTCATAGCCGCAGAGTAGAATCCATTGAACCCTCCAGAGTTCTGAGACCTTTTGTCCTCGTTAGACTCCTTTTCCTCATTTCAAACATGTTTTAACATTCTGGCAATTTCTACTACTTGCTGAAATGGAATGTCAGTCTGCAACTCTCGAGCCATACATATTTTTAAATCATAATCGAGCCCTTCAATAAATCTGCGGACTCTCTCTCTAACTATATGAACCAAGATAGGTGTGTGATGAGCTAACTCACTGAATCTGATAGCATCTTCTGACAGTGTCATGGTGCCCTGATGCAACAGTTCAAACTCTGTGCGCCACGCATCCCAGAGAGTCTGGGGAACAAACTCTTTCAAAAATATTTTCGAAACCTGAGCCCAAGTTGGCGGTGTTGCATCGGCTGGTCTGCCCTCTTCATAAGCTTGCCACCATTGATACACTGCTCCTAACAATAGAAATATAGTAAAGGTAACTCTACTCACTTCCACAATACCCATGGTGCGGAGAATATGATGACACTTTTCTAGAAATCCCTAGGCATCCTTGGTAGCTATGTCACTGAAGGTAGGTGGACTATACCTCTTAAATCTCTCAAGTCTCTTTTGTTTTTCTTCTGATGCCTCAGGCCTGACCTCAGGTTGAACCGGAATAATAGGCTGTACCGGTACTATACCCGGAACCTGACCAATGTGAACCTGCTGCTCTAGAGTACGGGCGGTAGGAGTCTGAACGCCTCCTCCATTCTATGAAATATTTGGTGAAACGGAGATCAATCCCGCCTGCGTCAATGTACCAAACATGTTCAGGAATTGTACTAAAGTCTCCTGAAGTCCGGGTGTAACAACGGGTGCTTCCGGTACCTGTTCCTCAACTGGAGCTACTGGCAGCTCCTGAACTACTTCTCTGACTGATGTTCTAGTTGTGACATGTTCCCTTCCTCGGCCTCTACCTCGGCCCCGGCCTCTTGCGGCCCCAGCAGAATGCACTAGTGTCTGCTCAGCTGACCCGGTAGCACGTGTCCTCACCACCTGTAAGAGAATAGATATATAAAGGCTCAAACTCCAAAATTAACAAATTCTGCAGGACGAGAATGAAAGAAGTCGAAATTTCCTAACAGTTTTATAGCCTCTCGAAGATAAGTACATATGTTTTCGCAGCGATTCGCAAGACTCTACTAGACTCGTTCGTGACTCGTAGAACCTATGAACCTAGAGCTCTGATACCAACTTGTCACGACCCAAAATCCCACCACAGGCGTCGTGATGACACTTAGTCTCTAAGACTAGGTAAGCCGATTAAAAATACATTCTGAGCTATTTTTTTGAAACATATAATTTAATACAAGTGTCGAAACCAAAAGCGGAAAAAAATATAACAACCTCCCAAGACTGGTAATACTGAGTTACGAACTCTAACTGAATACATGTAATGATCTCAAGGATCGAATATATAATACTGTTCGAATCAGAGTTTACAGTACAATAAAATGAAAAGACTCCAAGGGACTGCGACGACCAAGCAGCTCTACCTTGAATCCTTGCGATCAACACACAAACTCTGTCCGAGTCCAATATCTCTAATACCTGGCTCTGCACAAAAATGTGCAGAAGTGTAGTATGAGTACACCACAGTCGGTATCCAGTAAGTATCAAAACTAACCTCAGTGGAGTAGAGATGAGGTACAGTCAAGACACTCAATAGTCTAATAACTTATGCAATACAATATACAAAATAATAGAAATCAAATAGCATTTATAGAAATAATAATCAACTAGTGATGTAAACAACAAGGCGGCAAGAATACCATAATTATTGCCCAAACGAATAAGGAACACAAGTACAACCAATTAAACAAGTCCTTCAAATATAAATCTTTAACATATTATTCTTTCAAATAAATAACTTTCGAATATATATTTTCTTTCATATAAATATCTTTCAAATATAAAATCATTTCCAATAAAAATCTTTTGAATATAATGTTTGCAAATAAAAGTCACTTTGTGACACCTCATTTCATAATTATAAAATATGGGTCTCAGTCCACTTTCATATTTGTCGCAATACGGGTCTCAGCCCACTTTTATATTTTTGTAACACGGGTCTCAGCCCACTTTCACATTTCTATGGCACCTCGTGCCCATATTTCTATCAACACCACACGGACAACTCACGTGCCAATAATAAAAATTATCATATTTTTCCGGCACCTCGTGACCATATTTTTTTCATAACCGCACGAACAACTCACGTGCCAATAATAAACATCAACATATCCGGGTACCTCGTGCCCACATTTCTTTCATAAATCAGTCTATTATCAAGTTTACCGAAATAATAAGACAAGTTGCACAAGAGATAAAAATAAACACCAAAAAAATCACAATATCATGTAAAAATAACCAACACAATAATACCACATCATCACGTATCATCCCTGACAATAGCCACCCTTATCCCTCCTATAGCCACTTATATCACTCCATAATAATAGCCACCCTTATCCCTCTGCCCTGACAATATCAATAGCCACCCTTATCGCTCCACCAAGACAATATCCCAGCACACATAACCATAATGAAATACCCCTCTTATACCCACATAATGTCAACAGTGGAATGCCACCCTTATGTCCTTATAATAATAACTCAAACAACACAACAATTTACACGGAATATCATAACAACAACATGATACAACAAATTCATATCACAATTTTCTCATAGGCCACAACCAATTCCAAAGATACAACTAATTAATTAATTTCATAGTAAATAGCCCAAGGCTCCACACAACGTATATGAACCTCAAAACAACAACAAGGATGGAAAAGTATCTTAGCATAGGATAACGCCTTCTTTAATCCAAATTTTTGATAAATATATTAATGCCTCTTTTCAAATTCAATTAATAATTATTTGCAGATAAGGAATCCATAATGAAGTTAACTCCAAGAAATATCAAATCAACAAACACACGAAATTCATATAAAATTCCAAGTGGCAATTATAACGACCCGACCGGTCGTTTTGAGCAATTGCACTTTGCTCGGTAATTTACGGTCATTAGTAGCTCCATATAATGTATTATAACTTATGTAAATTGTAGGTTTTAGTTTTCAGGTTATTTGGAATCGGTTTGGAAGAATGAATTTCATTGTTGAAGCTTTAAGTTGGAAGAGTTGACTAAGTTTGACTTTTTGTGAAGTTGACCAAACAATGGAGTTATGATGGTTACGTTAGGTTCGGATGGTGATTTTGTACTAGGGCGTGTGCTCAAATTTGTATTTGTATGTATCTATAAGGTTTCGGCTCGAATTGGCGAAAATTAGAAACTTGAAGGTTTGCAAAGTTCAAGAGTTTGACCGGAAGATGACTTTTAGGATATCGCATCCAGATTGCGGTTCCAGGAATTGTAATAGCTTCGTTATGTCATTTTGGACTTGTGTGCAAAATTTGGGTTCATTCCGGGATGATTTGATATGTTTCGGCACGCGTTTTGGAAATTTAAAGTTCAAAGTTCATAGATTTTGATTTGAGGTGTGATTCATCATTTCGATATTTTTATGTGTGTTTTGAGGCCTTGAGTAGGTTCGTGTTATGTTATGTGACTTGTTGGTATACTTGGTCGGGGTCCCAAGGGGCTCGGGTGCGTTTTGGATTGATTTCAGATCATTTTTCTTCATGTTCTTATAGCTGGTTGTTGCTGGTACTGGGCGCGTTATGGGCGCAGGTGCGGAGCCACGAAATTGGCATAAGAGATGCAGGAGCGGAGGAGTAACTGGGAGAAGGTCTCTGTAGATGCGAGAAATGGACCGCACCTGCGGAAGCGGTGCCTTGGAGCGCATGAGTGAGGATTGGCGCAGGTGCGATGGTAGAACCGCACCTGCGTGCGCGCATGTGCGAGGTGATGTTCTGCAGAAGCGATAGCTGCTGAGTTGATTTGTTCGCAGAAGTGAAGATTTGGCCACATGTGCGTGTCCACAGAAGCGACTAATGTGCCGCAGGTGCGAAAATGCTGGCAGAAGCTATAAATCGATGGTCTTGGTCTTTTCTTCGTATTTTGAGATTTGGGACTCGGATTGAGGCGATATTTGGAGCAAATTTCACTATATGAATTGAGGCAAGTGTTCTCTACTCAGTTTTTGTTATATTTGATGAATCTATCTTCATTTGTGGCAATTAGTTGATGAATTGTTAAAGAGAAATTGGGAGTTTTGGCCTAAAGTTTCATAATATGAATTGTTTAGTTTTGAACATTGAATTGGAGTCGGATTTGAGTGAAACTAGTATGGTTGGACTCGTAATTGAATGGGTTATCGGATTTTGTGAGATTTATTGGTTTCTGAGGTGCGGGCTCGGGTGTGATTTTTGGCCGGTTTTGGGTTTTGATTAAGGATTCGATCCTTATCATTTGAAATTGTTTCCTTGGGCTTTATTTGATGTATTGAGTTGCTTTTGGGTAGTTTTGAGCCGTTCGGAGGTCTCTACGCGTGATGAAATCTTTGGAGCATCGCTTGTCTTGCTCGTCATTGGTATTGGTGTATTTGAGGTAAGTAACTCTTCTAAACTTAGTGTTGAGGGTATGAAATCCCGTAATACGTGTTATGTGATGGGTATTGAGGTGACACACATGCTAGGTGACGGGTGTGTGAGCATGAACCATGTGAATTGGGACTCTGTCGCTTCCATGGAAATGAATAGTGGTCCTACTTTGTTGAAATCCGTGTTTCCATCATGTGATAAAGTAGTTAAGCTGTCAATCATGCTAGATATCATATTTAGGCATCATGCTGATACTATTTGGACCCATAGTGATTGTTCATCTCACTGATATCATTGATATTTCGTGCTCAGTCATATCCATTCATTCATACCATGTCTCAGTCTTAGTTATTATATATTGATACATCATATCATTGTTGTCGGGCTAGTTTCATGATATTGTGAGCCCGTGAGTGAGACTAGAGAGGTTGATGACTGAGTGAGGCCGAGAGCCTGTTTGTGAGGTATTGATACCATAGCACATGAGTTGTCCGTGCGGATCATGATATTTATATTATAGCACGTGAGTTGTCCGTGCGGATTCTGATATGATACTGTAGCACGTGAGTTGTCCGTGCGAATCTTGATATGATACTATAGCACATGAGTTGTCCGTGCGGATTATAACACTTGGGCTGTAGGAGACCCTCTGGAGTCTTCACTCCCTAGTTAGCGCAATCGACTATATATATGTGTATCGGGTTGTACGCCGCAGGAGGTATTGTATAATGTTGAGTGATTGAGTGTGCTGAGCATTGAGCATAGTGAGAGAGAATGCGAGATAGTGAGAGTGAGTACTCTGAGAGTGTGAGTACATGCGCTCATCATCGAGATGCATTGCATTTGACATGCGTACTTGAGGTACATGCATAGAGATGCATTTCCTTCTGCTACCCAGTTTTGGGGACATTTATGATTTTTACCTGTATCTTGACATGTAAGCATAAAGAGGTATTTTCCTCATGCTATTTGGAAATGAAACATCTTACTTATTGTTGAAAGGAATTTTGGGAAAAATCACAGTTTTCAAACTTACTCGTATTTTGACAATTTCGGTAAAAAGGTTGGGTTTTCACTGAAATACTTGAAAAGCATGCCTATTTTTTGGGAATTGTTAACAGACTGAGCATTTTATTTCTGAGATACCTCATTTATTACTTTTACTATGCTGTTATGAACTGTTGTGGAATATTGGTGTTGGACCCGACCTTTGTGTTAGCTCGTCACTACTTTCAACCTAGGGTTATGTTTGTTACTTACTGAGTACATTGGGTCGGTTGTACTCATACTACAATTTTGCACCTTGCATGCAGATATTGGTTGTCGATGTTGCTGTGTACGATGAGAGCTGGATTGAAGATGTACTTGCGTCCCGGTTGTAGCTGCCTCTTGGTGGCCTTAGATCTATAAAACTCTGTTTATGTACTTTTCAAACAGACGATGTATTTATTTCATTTCAGTTTTGTAAACTCTATTCCTAGAAGCTCATGATTTGTACTACAAGTCCTTGGGATATGTATAAAATTTAGTAAATTACTTTCATTTATTTGTCTTGTTAATATCATTGGAATTGGATAGTTACTAGTTGGCTTACCTAGCTGGTTAGGTTAGGTGCCATCATGACTAGTGGATTTGGGGTCGTGACAAGTTGGTATCAGAGCCCTTGGTTGATAGGTTCTACAAGTCATGAGCAAGTGTCTAATAGAGTCTTACGGATCGGTATGATGACGTCCATACCTATCTTTGAGAGGCTACAGGAATTTAGGATATACTTCCCATTTTACTTTCCTTATCGTGCGTCATTGATTCAGCTTGAAGAGTAACCCTTTGAATTCCTTTCACACATTCGTTTGCACATGTGAGCGCTCGATATCGGTTGTGTGCCGGCGAGTTGTGATTCCATGGTTGAGGTGCGAGATGTGATTTTGGTGTGCTGATGATGGGCCAGTCTGGAGGACTTGAGGTCGGGTTTCGGTAGTAGCTTTAGCACGAAGATTTCGATTATGTGAGCATGTGCTTTTGGACTTTTATGTCCGTTAGTGTCCCTATTAGTATAATTTGTGATTGGATGACTACGTGGTGAATGTGACTGCGAGATGTGTTCAAATTGTTTGAATGCGACGAGAAGAGTTTGCTTGAGAGGTAGCAAGAACTATTGGGTGTTTGATTTCTGTCTTGATTTGGCATATGGTCTCGAGTTATGGGTGTGTTGAGGGATCTCTCATGTTGTTTAGTTGTGGAGTGAAGTAGATTCTCATGTCTTGTTGATGAGTTCAGAATCAAGATGATTAAGTGATTGCGTAGTAGTCGTGAATGTGGAAGGGTATAGAGAGATGTCAGTTTGAGGCAGAGCAGGTAGGTTATCTCCTGCGAGGTGTCCTGAGGTTGTGTGGTCCCTATGATGTTTTGTAGAGAGTTCTCTTTTACCAGTAAATGATATATGTTGCAATTTGAGTTTGGATCGCTTGTGGAAGTTGGCTTGACTATTAGAAAGGTGAATGCAAGATTTGCAGATAATTTGAAGTATTATATGGTTTGCGTTACAGGAGCTCAGGAAGGATTTAATTGAATCTCACTGCGGTATTATAGCAGTAATAGAGTATGGGCATTATGAGTTATTGTGTGTTTTGATCTATGGCTTTGAGCCAAGTGGGGGAGTATGCTATCGACGAGTTAATTGCACGATTATGTGTTGTGTTGACTTCGGTTTGAGGTATATTGATGAATCAGTTATGACTGCAGGGGTTGAGATTGAGGATGACTCGAGTAAGGGAATTTCTGGATAGAGGTTGTATTACACTCTATGGGTACATGGAAATCATAAAATAGTTGAGTGGTTATTCGTGAAGGATGTAGTGTTCATGGAGTAGGAATTGCTCGGTTGCTTAGGAGCGTAGGTTACACCCTTGGGTGTTGGTGTGCTAATAGGGCACAGGTCGTTCGGTCCGTTTGGTCAGTTTAATTGAGACTTGAGAAGAGTGGATGACTCTCGAGAATGGTTATAGGAATTCAAGATTTATATGTAGCGATTTGGAATTTTCAAGAATTGTATATGGCTAGAAACTGGAGTTACATTGGATGGTGTCGAGACTTGTGGCATTTTTATATCATTGTGGATTATGCATTTCAGTATCAAGGAGGTGAAGGAAACATATTTTGGTTCACATAATGTCTCTTTAGAGTGGGTGTCTTGGTTGTGGTGCTTTGGGGTGCTTAAGAGGGAAGTCAGCGGCTTATGGGCCTCAGGGCGTTATGGTTTTATACTAGGGTCTCTTGTGTGTGGCGAATTTTGGTTAAGGATCGTGGTGTTCTAGCAGGGAGAATTATCAAATTGAAGGCAATTTGGAAGGGACTTGAAGAAATAGGACAGCTGGGTAGTAGGTTAGATCAACAGAGTAATGGATATAATCGGTTCTTTGGGTACTTATGATGTGGCTAATCTCTACAGGTGTTTTGTGGAAATGTTCTTGGGTTTTGGCGACCTATGTGGCTGGGTTGAGTTAGAGAGATTCGGTTCTGATAGCTTGGTTATGTGCAAATAGGTTTCGAAGAGTTCTCAATGGATTTTACCACAATTTGAGGGGTATATTTCCTACTGGCGTGAGGAGCATGTGGTGTATAGTGAATTTCTCCCAGATGAAATCAAATGGAAGGTCCTTGGCTAATTGAGTATGTAGTTTCTTGTGACTCGGAGTGGACTATGAAGTTCTCGTATTTTTCATATGATGGCATGGTAGATGCGATGTGTTGTGTGAGATTGAGATTTGCATGTGCAAGGTCACAGTTCAGTTTTGGAGGGAAGGTCATAAATTCGTAGGCAGCATGGACGGTTTCAGATGACTAGGTAAATGATATTACTAATTGGTATGGCTTGATGAGAGTATAAGTTTTAGAAGGGGCAATGTGCTTTGATTTATGGATACTTCACTGGTATTGCGGCACTTTCCTGGTTGATCGACTGTTGATATTTAAATTTTTCTATGTGGCATGGAAGAATTTTAGAAGAATTCCTCGTGGGATAATCGTGTATGGGAGATATGTTAAACATTCTGGCAGTGGGGTTGGGATCAGATATGGTGATTCGTGTGTTCTATGGATTTGGAGACTGGGAGTTCTCAGGAGCAGATTGTTTCATCGTTGTGGACTATGAAGTCATGGCCGAAGCTAGCCAGATGATAGTATGTGTTATGCTTTAGTCATTGTGGGCTTTCGGAGGTTTATTTATCTATTTGTGAGTGCCCGGAGTTGATTTGGGGGTCCATTGGTAGGCCCAATTAGGATGTATATTTTACACCAAGTCGGATCGGTTGGCTCCATAATGCTATTGTTGAGGGATGTACCATTCGGTTGTTGTTGAACTTATTCGTGTTCTGAAATGATCTGTGAGTTACTCTTCTATGCTACGAGGAGTTGCGATTCGTTGGTTATAAGCACACCTGGTGTGGTTCTATTTGGGTTTTATAGCAGAATTTGAACGAGATGAGTAATTGGGTATTGCATGGTTGATGGCGTATGGGTTATGTTCTTTCGGGTTTTGTGTGGCATTGTATCATCTGCTTTTCCGTGGTTATGGTAATGCACTTTGAGTACTTGATGTCGGACTGCACGTGGTTATTGATTTTGAGCATGATGGCTGAGGTATTTCATATGGATCAGTGTTTGGATGGGGTCACGCATTGCAGCGGAGTTATGTTGAGATATGATCCCTTGTGTTAGATTCATGTGTTTTGGTTCTACGGTGTGTGATAGTATCTTAGCATTGCGTTGTGGTGGTACCCGTTGAGCTTGTGGGACGGTTCTCTTGATTGAGTCATTTTCGTGATTGAGTACATTTGGATTGCTGCTTATTGGTGCATCGAATGCATAGTTTGTGGCTCTGGGTAGTATTGGTGTTGCGTGTCAGTAGAGTATTTGGCATTCGATAAGATGAAGTTGTCAGATCTAGGATGGGTGCTATCAGATTTGATTGCAGTATATTTGAAAGGATAATATCAGAAGTCGGCTTAGGATTTGGCTATAGTTCTTGTTGAAGGAGAGGGAGCTCCACAGCTTGTTGATTTGATGAATGGTTTTGAGTTTCTGCGTATTCTTCCATTATCGGCAGTGTACGAAGGTGTTAGAATATGGTTTTGTTAGGTATGAGGTTTATTACCAGGATTGGGTTGTTTTAAGCAGTCACTATGATCAGAAATTTCGCTATAGGTATTAGAGTTATGTGGTATATCCTGTGATTGTAACTTGGGTTATGGTTGCAGTTTGGTACAGCTTGTTCAGACTTATACAACGTGTAGTTTGCGAGATTCAGACCTTATAAGAAATTCCGGATGTTGAAAATTGGATTCTAAGGCTTGTGGGCTAGGTTGAATTGAGAAATTTCAGTTATGTTGTGTTATCTGACCTGTATGGGATAGGGTGACGTGGGATCACCCCCGGATATGTGCATGGTAAGGCTATACGGCGGTTTGTTGATTTTGGAAACAACTCTTGGCACGTTCGAGGACGAACGTATGTTTAAGTGGTGGAGAATGTAACGACCCGACCGGTCGTTTTGAGCAACTACACTTCGCTTGGTAGTTTACGGGTATGAGTAGCTCCGTAAAATGTATTATGACTTATGTGAATAGTCGGTTTTGGTTTTCAGGTTATTCAGAATCGGTTTGGAAGAATGAATTTTATTGTTGAAGCTTTAAATTGGAAGAGTTAACTAAGTTTGACTTTTGTGAAGTTGACCCCGGAACAGAGTTATGATGGTTATGTTAGGTCCGGATGGTGATTTTGGACTCGAGCGTGTGCTCGGATTTGCATTTGGATGTTTCTATAAGGTTTCGGCTCAAATTGGCGAAAATTGGAAATTTGAAGGTTAGAAAAGTTCAAAAGTTTGACCGAAAGTTGTATTTTAGGATATCGCATCCGGATTGCGGTTTCGGGAATTGGCATAGCTTCGTTATGTCATTTGGGACTTGTGTGCAAGATTTGGGTTCATTTCGGGATGATTTGATATGTTTCGGCGCGAGTTTTGGAAATTTAAAGTTCAAAGTTCATAAAATTTGATTTGAGGCGTGATTCATCGTTTCGATGTTTTTATGTGTATTTTGAGGCCTCGAGTAGGTTCGTGTTATGTTATGTGACTTGTTGGTATACTTGGTCAGGGTCCCGAAGGGCTCGGGTGCGTTTTGGATTGATTTGAGATCATTTTTCTTCATGTTCTCATGGCTGGTTACTGCTGGTTCTGGTGTGACCGCACCTGCGGAGTTATGGGCGCATGTGCGGAGCTGCAAAAGTGGCAGAAGAGATGGAGGAATGGAGGAGGAACTGGGAGAAGGTCTCCGTAGATGCGAGAAATGGACCGCACTTGCGGAAGCGGTGCCTTGCAGCGCAGGGGCGAGGATTGGCGCAGGTGAGATGGTAGAACCGCACCTGCGTGCGCGCAGGTGCGAGGTGATGTTCCGCAGAAGCGATGGCTGCTGAGTTAATTTGTTCGCAGAAGCGATGATTTGGCCGCATGTGCGTGTCCGCAGAAGCGGCTAATGTGCCGCAGGTGCGAAAATGCTGGCAGAAGCTATAAATCGAGGGTCTTGGTCTTTTCTTCATATTGTGAGATGTGGGACTCAGATTAAGGCAATATTTGGAGGAAATTTCACCATATGAATTTGGGTAAGAGTTCTCTACTCGGTTTTGGTTATATTTCATGAATCTACCTTCATATTTGGCAATTGGTTGATGAATATTTAAAGAGAAATTTGGAGTTTTGGCCTAAAGTTTCATAATATATATTTTTGAGTTTTGAACATCGAATTGGAGTCGAATTTGAGTGAAACTAGTATGGTTGGACTCGTAATTGAATGGGTTGTCGGATTTTGTGAGATTTATTAGGTTCCGAGGTTCGGGCCCGGGTGTGAGTTTTGGGCGGTTTTGGGTTTTGATTAAGGATTCGATCTTTATCATTTGAAATTGTTTTCTTGGGTTTTATTTGATGCAGTGAGCTACTTTTGGCTACTTTTGAGTCGTTCAGAGGTCGCTACGCGCGTGATGGTATCTTTGGAGCATCGCTTGGCTTGCTCGTCATTGGTATTGGCTTGTTCGAGGTAAGTAACGCTTCTAAACTTAGTGCTGAGGGAATGAAACCCCATAATACGTGTTATGTGATGGGTATTGAGGTGACACACATGCTAGGTGACGGGCGTGTGGGCGTGCGCCATGTGAATTCGGACTCTGTTGCTTCCATGGCACTGTATAGTGGTCCTACTTTGTTGAAATCTGTGTTTCCGCTATGTGATAAAGTAGTTAAGCTGTCAATCATGCTAGATATCATGTTTAGGCATCATGCCGATACTGTTTGGAACCATAGTCGTTATTTCTTACTATCATCTCACTGATGTCATTGATATTTCTTACTCAGTCATATCCATGCATTCATACCATATCTCAGTCTCAGTTATTATATATGGATACATCATATCATTATTGTTGGGGTAGTTTCATGACATTGTGAGCCCGTGAGTGAGACTAGAGAGGTTGATGGCTGAGTGAGGCCGAGAGCCTGCTTGTGAGGTATTGATACTATAGCACGTGAGTTGTTCGTGCGGAGTATGATATTTATATTATAACACGTGAGTTGTCCGTGGGGATTCTGATATGATACTGTAGCACGTGAGTTGTCCGTACGAATCTTGATATGATACTATAGTACGTGAGTTGTCCGTGCGGATTATAGCGCTTGGGTTGTAGGAGCCCCTCCGGAGTCTGCACACCCCCAGTGAGCGCAATCGACTATATATATGTGGATCGGGCTGCATGCCGCAGCAGGTATTGTACAACGCTGAGTGATTGAGTGTTCTGAGCATTGAGCATAGTGAGAGAGAATGCGAGACAGTGAGAGTGAGTACTATGAGAGTGTGAGTACATGAGCTCATCATCGAGATGCATTGCATTTGACATGCGTACTTGAGGTACATGCATAGAGATGCATTTCCTTATGCTACCCAGTTTTGGGGACATTTATGATTTTTACCTATATTTTGACATGTAAGGATAGAGACGTATTTTCCTCATGCTATCTAGAAATGAAACATCTTACTTATTGTTGAAAGGAGTTTTGGGAAAAATCACAGTTTTCAAACTTACTCGTATTTTGGCAATTTCGGTAAAAAGGTTGGGTTTTCACTGAGATACTTGAAAAGCATGCCTATTTTTCAGGAATTGTTAACGAGCTGAGCATTTTATTTCTGAGATACCTCGTTTATTACTTTTACTATGATGTTATGAATTGTTGTGGAATATTGGTGTTGGACCCGACCTTTGTGTTAGCTCGTTACTACTTTCAACCTAAGGTTAGGTTTGTTACTTACTGGGTACATGGGGTCGGTTGTACTCATACTATACTTTTGCACCTTGCATGCAGATGTTGGCTGTTGATGTTGCTGTGTACGATGGGAGCTGGATTGAAGATGTACTTGCGTCCCGGTTGTAGCTGCCTCTTGTTCGTGGTGGCCTTAGATCTATAAAACTCGGTTTATGTACTTTTCAAACAGACGATGTATGTATTTCATATTAGTTTTGTAAACTCTATTCCTAGAAACTCATGATTTGTACTACCAGTCCTTGGGAAATGTATAAAATTCAGTAAATTACTTTCATTTATTTGTCTTGTTAATATCATTGGAATTGGATAGTTACTAGTTGGCTTACCTAGCGGGTTGGGTTAGCTGCCATTACGACTAGTAGATTTGGGGTCGTGACAACAATCACCCCAAATTATCATATAAAATACAAACTCGACAAGCATGGAATGAAGCACGACAAATCAAGGATTTACTAAGCTCTAACAAAAGTTTCCAATTTAATTCATAAGGGCGTCTACAAATTTTTACTGATATAATTTGCACATATAAACCAAGTACGTACTCGTCACCTCACGTACGTTGTTTTCAATTTCATAATTTTCACATAAGGCTCAATCCTAAGGGGTAATTCCCCCACTCAAGGTTAGGCAAGATACTTACTTTCTTGTTGTTATATCGATATTCCAAAATAGCCTTCTTGCTTGAGTTGATCTCCGGACAACTCAAATCTATCCAAATTAATTTATAACTTCATTAAAATTCATCGAAAATAATTCCGGATAATAAAATGTCAACTTAAAATTTTATTCTAAAAAGTCAATGCGGGGCCCGTCTCTCGAAATCCGACATAATTTGTACGAAATACGAACACCCATTCCGATATGAGTTCAATCATACCAATTTTATCAAATTCCGATAATTAATCGACCTCCAAATTCTCAATCTAAGGTATAAAAGATTTCTACCATTTTCAACCCAATTCATTAATTTCATGATTAAAACCACAATAGATCCATGTATTTTAACCAAAATCGAGTTAGGAATTCTTATCCTAATGTTTTCCTTGAAAAATCCTCGAAAAATCGCCTCACCCGAGCTTTCTTCATCAAAAAATGGAAGAATGAGACGAAGTCTCAGTTTTGGACTTTATTCTGCTGCCCAGGGGTTTGCTCTTCACGTTCGAGACCCTCCCCTCGCGTTCGCGATGAACAAATCCTTCCACAGCCATTTCCAAACTCTTCTCACATAGCCTCTAGTACAATGGTCATAACATTTCGTTAGTTACTCCAAATGACAAATGGTTTAACGTTTTGAAAACTAGATATCAAGGACTACAACTTTTATGTTTTTCTGATCTCCCGATTCCTTATATAGATATAAGCTTCCAAAGTCTGCTCTATGCAGCCGAAATTTCTTCTTCGCGATTTCTAAACTCTTTCCGGACAGCCTGTAGTATATCCACCATAACCTTTTACACACAACACCAAAAATGGCTACAACTTTTATTTCTGGATCATCTCCAAATTCCTTGAAGATTGCAAGATATAAGCTTCCGAAGTCGAGTGACGGACATCAGGTATTCCTCTTCGCGAACGCGAAGAACAAAATCCCAGAAGCCAAATCCTTCTTCGCGAACGTGAGAGGAATCTCACGAACGCGAAGAACAACACCAGACATCAGATAACCAGCATCCAAAGTAGCCCAAAATGATACGATAACACCCGAACTACACCTGAGGCCCCTGGGACCCCAACCAAATATACCAACAAATCCTAAAGCGCGATACGAACGTAGTCGAGGCCTCAAATCACATCAAACAACACCAAAACTATGAATCGCTCCTCGAATCAAACTTATGAGTTTATGAAATGTTCAAATTCTATAACTGTGCCAAAACATATCAAATCAATCCAGAATGACTTCAAATTTTGTACACAAGTCAAAAAATGACATAATTGAGTTGTTCCAATTTTCGGAATCAAATTTTGACCCCGATATAAATAAAGTCAACTCCCAATTAAACTTTCTAAAAATTCTCCATTTTCCAACTTTCGCCAAAATGCATCGAATTGACCTACAGACTTCCAAGTTCAATTCCGGACATACGCCTAAGTCCGAAATCACCATACAAAGCTATTGACATCATCAAAATTCCATTCCGGAGTCGTTTGCTCAAAAGTCAAACCCCGGTCAAATTCTTTTTTATTTAAGCTTCAAAATGAGAATTGCTCTTTCAATTTAATTTCAAACCTTCAGAAAAACCAAACTCGACTGCACACGCAAGTCATAACACATATTACGAAGTTGCTCGGGACTTTAAGTCGTTGAGCGGAACATTAATTCTTAAAACGACAAGTCGGGTCGTTATACCAAACTTGATCGGTGTATTAACTTTATTAATTTTGCTTACCTACCAATTTTGGTCGATATTGGAAAATATATTTTTTTTATAAATAATTAAAATTTAAAAATACCGACCAACGTTGGTCGGTAAACTGGACAGGACAGATAACTTACCGACCAACTTTAGTCGGTAATATTGAAATTATGGGAAATAAATGTGCATTAACCGACCAACACTGGTCCGTAATTTACAATTTTAATTTTTATTTATTAAATACCGACCAAGGTTGGTCAATTTTCTGGGATTAATTTTGACAGAAAATGCCTGTTTTGGTAGCTACACCACCTACCAAATAAAAATAGCATACCAATACCCCCAATTCACATCTAATAACCACCAATTCACCATATACAACTCCCAATTCAACACAAATCCAACCAAACATCCAACAACAACAACCACCAAACATCCAACTGATACTTTAAAAATAACAAATTAAAGTTCAATTAAACACCACAATTTAAAACCAAGAAAAAACTAAGTAATTACAACAAGTTCAAAATTGTTCAATCTAATTCAAAACTAGTTCTATTAGTTTAGTTCAAAGTATATCAAAGTATTGGTCAAGGGGTTTTTTATACAACATCATCATCATTTGATGAACTTTCATTCATAAGACTGAAAACGGGAAGAACGATCACGGGTCGGACGGGAGGAACGATCATGGGTCGAACAGGAGGAACGGTCATGGGGAGGACGGGAGGAATGATCACGTGGTGGTCGAGCCTCTGGCGCTGACTCACAAGACCGGGGCAACAGAAAGCTCCAGTAGAAAGGAGAGTTCTGATCTGACTTGCATACCAAGGAATTGAGCATCTCTACGCCTTTCTCTTTCTATGGCCGCTTCTAGCTCGAATGTAAGCTATGTCACTATCTCCCGCATAGCCGAGAGTCTCTCCCTATTACGTTCCTCGCCCTGTGAGAAAGTCCCTATTCCCTGCATTCCACACATATAGCGATAAAATTGTTTCTCAGGAAGCCCGTATACCTTCCCCCATTTTGGACAGCCAACAGCCTCCAACCATATTCTTTCAGCATCCCCATCCGAAGGTTGGGTTGGCTTGCCCGATTCACCAAGTGGCTGACTACGAATGAATTCCTCCACGTTACTTTGGTAGTGACCCTACATTATTTTTATTTTAAATTAGTATTTAAAAATTCGTATAAAAGTAAATTATAACACTTAAAGAAAATTGAAAGCTTACATATGCAGTCTTTGCCCGTTCCTCGACCCACCTATCTCTATTCCCCTCTTTCTTCTTTTTTAAAATATGCGTCTCCTTGAATAGCTCATCATGGCTCATTGGACGCCCATACTTCTTTTCCTAAAAAAAAATTAATTTAATTAATAAATAGAATTCATATACTTAGAAAAGTAAAATAATTTAAGCAATTACCAATCTTCTTCTTATTGTCCCGATGCTGATAGAATCGCTAGTGTGCAAGGAGCTTCCCTTCTCGAATGAGCGAGCTTTCTTTCCTTTTTCACTCTTCTGTAAGAAATCCTCGGTCTTCCATTGCCTTAACAAATCATCCCATAAATGTTGCAAACACAAGTCACGCCTCTTGTTCTTCTTTCTACCATCCGAGAAATGATCCGATAATTTCTTGCGGGCTTTATGATGAAAATTTGTAGCCACTTCCTCGCTATAGCGGTCTTCCCATACACACTTGCTTTGCATTTCAAAAGTTAAATATTAGATGGAAACATCATAAATATAAATAATTAAACTACTTAAAAGAACATTTATACCTTAAACTGATTGTAAATTTGCTCCTTCAGCGAGTATGGGAAATCAGTCCAAGTCGCATAAGGGCAATCATAAAGCTTTTTGATCGCATTGGTGATTATATTCATCATCTGCTTACCCGGCCTGAACCTGCAATTTAATAATAAAAATACATGAATATATTAGTAAAAACATTATAAAACAATAAACTCAAAAATAACAAATAACTCTTACCCGTTACCCTCAGGGTCTATGATGATCCTGCCATAGTGATCATAATGCACTACCTCTGGATCATCATCCTCAGCATGTGTATCAGATGCATATGTAGACGATGTAGGGGGATCAGAACTACGGTCTCGTAGGCAAAGTCCTGAAATGGATGGAGTCAATGATGAAGATGGTGATGATCCCTATGACTGCGACATAGCTAGATGTGATCCATGTGGCCGTGATACTGATGGTTGTGATCCGAGTGGCTGTGATATGGATGGCTGCAATTTATGTGGCTGTGATATGTAGGGATGCGATCTATGTGGCTATGATGCAGATGGCCGCGACACACATGGTTGTGAGGCAGCTGGACTGTATGTAGGACGTATAGTCCTATGGCCCTATGATGAAAAACCTGGTGTTTGGATGAATGTGTATGCCTCGTGATGCTGTGGCAGCTTAATATAGCCGTGTGGTGGAGGGTAAGATATAGGCATCTCTGAAGATGGTGGAAAAGAGGGAGTATTATTATCCCTATATTCTACCCTCCTCTTTCCCTTCCTAGCCTTTTCTCGACCCCGAGAACAAGTAGGGTCATTGTTACCTTAACACTTGTCTGCTATCTTCATAATATAATATATATTTAGATTGAAACATATAGAAACTAGTTATAATATGAGAGTGATTTAAAAAACCAACTTTTTAATCCTCGTCGACGTATTATTCCTCGTCCTCACTTGTTTGAATTTGATCAGTTGATTCTTCGTCCTCATTTTCTATAATTGTTACTTCATTTATATCAACTTCTTCCAATATGTGTTCAGGATGTTCCAAATCATTTTCTAACTGATCGTCCACTATGTAGTTAACACTGGAGATATCGTTTTGATATGCAATATCTAACACATTCTCGACTTCCACCCTATCTACAGGCTTAGTTTTGATTACAACCCACCAATAGGACTTATTCTGCCGCAATGGATAAGGAACATAATACACTT
>AWOL01S0106187.1:0-11144 GCA_000715115.1 Nicotiana otophora | reverse complement strand
CTAAGCCTACTTTTTTGCAAAAACAGTTAATAATTGTTAAAAATGGTATATGTGCGTCAATTTGCAATCATAAATCAAGCGGAATTGTCCAAACTGCCCCCTAGACGTGACTGACACCCAGCACACATCATCCTCCAGGCGAATCCGATTTTCATACATTAACCATTAATTCACATTATTTAATAATTTAAATAAGTGTCCAAACAAGCCGATAATTAATTATGAATGATTAATATCTCGAAATACATATTTAAAACTCTTGCCCAATTCTCACACTAGATCATAAAGCATCTAAAGAATTACATAAAAGCTCAAAGTTACGTACACAAATCCCAATTGAAATAAATATAAATAAATAAAGACTCTATCGTGGATCATCCCAACAATTGGATCAATTATAGGTTCGTCGTCAACTGCTAGCTTTATAGTCAGCAATAGAATTTGCATGAACATGTAAGTAAGGAGTGAGTTATACGTAAATATAACTAGTAAGGTCCTCGATCTGCCACTTTAAATACTCCTAGAACAAGCGTTAGAAAATACACACACATAATGAGCACAAATATAATATACACAAAAATTATATCACCATATAATACTCAATAATTTCCAAACAAATACTCAACAACAACACGATATATCTCAACATAATCTATACTAAGGACTTGTCATAAGCGGTAGTGAAGGAAATTAACCAAACACCCCGACGAGTCTAAGTATTGCGTATTTCTACAATTATTTTATTATTTCAGGATCAAATTAATTTACTTGTCTAGAAACCACGTATAAATTCAATTGTACCTTTTTTACGGGTAAACAGTTTGGCGCCCAACGTGGGGCCTAAATAGCCGTGTAATTAAGTTGATCCATTCCTCTTTTACTAACGTGTTTTGATTATTTGTCTTAGCAAAAATCACATAAAATGGAAGATAACAGTGTTAATAGCACACACAATCTTGAGGCCCAAGGAGATTAGCCTCATCATGAGGATTCATTTAGTGATACCCGTAATGAGGGAAATGATGTGTCACGACCGAAAATCCAACTAGCCGTGCTGGCACCTAACCTCAGCCGCTAAGTAAGCCAAATAAAAATAATCTGATTCAATTAATATTTAACTAACTCTAATACACTTCCCAAGGACTGGTAGTACAAATCATGAGCTTCTAAGATTAGAATTTACAAAACTGGTGTGAAATAAAAATTCGTCATCAGTTTAAAATATACATGAACAGATTAAAAATAATTCTAAACATACCTAGAACAAGAGGTAGCTGTGACTGGATCACAAGTATATCTTTAATACTAGCTCCCGCCATGTTCAGCAGCATCAACATCCTAAATCTACACGCAAGGTGTAAAAGTGTAGTATGAGTACAACCGACTCTATGTACTCAATAAGTAACAAACCTAACCTTAGGTTGAAAGTAGTGACAAGCTTGTACCAAGGTCAGAGTCCACACCAATAACCGATAACATCACATAACAATACAATTTAAAGCAACACAAGTAATAACTCAATAATAAAATGCTCACCTCGTACACAATTCTGGAAAATAAATATTTTCTTTTCAAGCATAACAGTAAAACTCAAATCTTTTGCCGAAAATCACCGAAAATATAAGTAAGTCTGAAATCTGTGATTTTTCTCAAAACCTTTAATGACATATAAGAAATTTCATTATCAGATGGCATGAGAAAAAAAAATACTTCTCTATGGCTACATATCAAGTATGTATGTCTAATGCAATGCAGCACAGTTATGAACTCACGTACTCACACATTCAGAGTACTTAATCATTCAGTACTGTATATGGCCAATCCAGCCCAGAGAAGATCCATCCCATATATATATACATAATAACTTACACACAGTCACACAGTACTGTACAAGGCCAATGCAGCCCAGGGAAATCTATCCCAAATATAAATAAATGATTCGGTCAAGATCCATGCCCATGGACGTCCATCCCAAAAATTTAAAATCAGTATAAGCAGTTTAAGATGCTTTGTCTCGCCCTGCCCGCCTAGGGTAGGGGTAAGGTTGCATATATCTCACCCTCCCCAGACTCCACTTGTGAGAATACACTGGGTCTTGTTGTGTAGTGTAAGATGCTTTGTCTATTAAATTTTAATGAACCAGAAACAAGGGGACGGGAATACCCAAGATCTCATTAAAACTCCAGGAAAGCACTAAGATCTCTTGGCTAAAACATTATCAATAATTGTTAACAATGGTATAGGTGCGTCAATTTTCAATCATAAATCAAGCGGAATTGTCATGTCCTAAACTATCCCTAGACGTGACTAACACCCAACACATGTCATCCATCAGATGAATTAAATTTTCATACATTAACCATTAATTTATATTATTTAATAATTTAAATACGTGTCCAAACAGGTCTATAATTAATTATGAATGATTAATATCTCGAAATACATATTTAAAACTCTTTCCCAACTCTCACATTGGACCCTAAAGCATCTAAAGAATTACATAAAGGCTTAGAGTTATGTGCACAAATCCCAATTGAAATAAATATAAATAAATAAAGACTCTATGGGTGGGTCATCTCAACAATTGGATAAATGCTAGGTTCGTCGTCAGCTATTAGCTTTATCGTCAGCAACAGTATTTGCATGAACATGCAAGTAATTAAGGAGTAAGTTATACGTAAATATAACTAGTAAGATCCTCGATCTTCCAGTTTAAATACTCCTGGAACAAGTGTTAGAAAATACAAACACATAATGAGCACAAATATAATATACACAAATATTATATCACCATATAATACTCAATAAGTTNACTTGTGAGAATACACTGCATCATTGTTGTTGTAGTGTAAGATGTTTTGTCTATTAAATTTTAATGAACTAGAAACAAGGGGACGAGATATCCAAGATCTCTTAAAAACTCCACGAAAAACCCCAAGATCTCTTGTATATTCGTCCATTTTGGAGAATTTGTCTATCCGTACCAATTTGATTAAGCTACAGTTGCTAAGCCTACTTTTTTGCAAAAACAGTTAATAATTGTTAAAAATGGTATATGTGCGTCAATTTGCAATCATAAATCAAGCGGAATTGTCCAAACTGCCCCCTAGACGTGACTGACACCCAGCACACATCATCCTCCAGGCGAATCCGATTTTCATACATTAACCATTAATTCACATTATTTAATAATTTAAATAAGTGTCCAAACAAGCCGATAATTAATTATGAATGATTAATATCTCGAAATACATATTTAAAACTCTTGCCCAATTCTCACACTAGATCATAAAGCATCTAAAGAATTACATAAAAGCTCAAAGTTACGTACACAAATCCCAATTGAAATAAATATAAATAAATAAAGACTCTATCGTGGATCATCCCAACAATTGGATCAATTATAGGTTCGTCGTCAACTGCTAGCTTTATAGTCAGCAATAGAATTTGCATGAACATGTAAGTAAGGAGTGAGTTATACGTAAATATAACTAGTAAGGTCCTCGATCTGCCACTTTAAATACTCCTAGAACAAGCGTTAGAAAATACACACACATAATGAGCACAAATATAATATACACAAAAATTATATCACCATATAATACTCAATAATTTCCAAACAAATACTCAACAACAACACGATATATCTCAACATAATCTATACTAAGGACTTGTCATAAGCGGTAGTGAAGGAAATTAACCAAACACCCCGACGAGTCTAAGTATTGCGTATTTCTACAATTATTTTATTATTTCAGGATCAAATTAATTTACTTGTCTAGAAACCACGTATAAATTCAATTGTACCTTTTTTACGGGTAAACAGTTTGGCGCCCAACGTGGGGCCTAAATAGCCGTGTAATTAAGTTGATCCATTCCTCTTTTACTAACGTGTTTTGATTATTTGTCTTAGCAAAAATCACATAAAATGGAAGATAACAGTGTTAATAGCACACACAATCTTGAGGCCCAAGGAGATTAGCCTCATCATGAGGATTCATTTAGTGATACCCGTAATGAGGGAAATGATGTGTCACGACCGAAAATCCAACTAGCCGTGCTGGCACCTAACCTCAGCCGCTAAGTAAGCCAAATAAAAATAATCTGATTCAATTAATATTTAACTAACTCTAATACACTTCCCAAGGACTGGTAGTACAAATCATGAGCTTCTAAGATTAGAATTTACAAAACTGGTGTGAAATAAAAATTCGTCATCAGTTTAAAATATACATGAACAGATTAAAAATAATTCTAAACATACCTAGAACAAGAGGTAGCTGTGACTGGATCACAAGTATATCTTTAATACTAGCTCCCGCCATGTTCAGCAGCATCAACATCCTAAATCTACACGCAAGGTGTAAAAGTGTAGTATGAGTACAACCGACTCTATGTACTCAATAAGTAACAAACCTAACCTTAGGTTGAAAGTAGTGACAAGCTTGTACCAAGGTCAGAGTCCACACCAATAACCGATAACATCACATAACAATACAATTTAAAGCAACACAAGTAATAACTCAATAATAAAATGCTCACCTCGTACACAATTCTGGAAAATAAATATTTTCTTTTCAAGCATAACAGTAAAACTCAAATCTTTTGCCGAAAATCACCGAAAATATAAGTAAGTCTGAAATCTGTGATTTTTCTCAAAACCTTTAATGACATATAAGAAATTTCATTATCAGATGGCATGAGAAAAAAAAATACTTCTCTATGGCTACATATCAAGTATGTATGTCTAATGCAATGCAGCACAGTTATGAACTCACGTACTCACACATTCAGAGTACTTAATCATTCAGTACTGTATATGGCCAATCCAGCCCAGAGAAGATCCATCCCATATATATATACATAATAACTTACACACAGTCACACAGTACTGTACAAGGCCAATGCAGCCCAGGGAAATCTATCCCAAATATAAATAAATGATTCGGTCAAGATCCATGCCCATGGACGTCCATCCCAAAAATTTAAAATCAGTATAAGCAGTTTAAGATGCTTTGTCTCGCCCTGCCCGCCTAGGGTAGGGGTAAGGTTGCATATATCTCACCCTCCCCAGACTCCACTTGTGAGAATACACTGGGTCTTGTTGTGTAGTGTAAGATGCTTTGTCTATTAAATTTTAATGAACCAGAAACAAGGGGACGGGAATACCCAAGATCTCATTAAAACTCCAGGAAAGCACTAAGATCTCTTGGCTAAAACATTATCAATAATTGTTAACAATGGTATAGGTGCGTCAATTTTCAATCATAAATCAAGCGGAATTGTCATGTCCTAAACTATCCCTAGACGTGACTAACACCCAACACATGTCATCCATCAGATGAATTAAATTTTCATACATTAACCATTAATTTATATTATTTAATAATTTAAATACGTGTCCAAACAGGTCTATAATTAATTATGAATGATTAATATCTCGAAATACATATTTAAAACTCTTTCCCAACTCTCACATTGGACCATAAAGCATCTAAAGAATTACATAAAGGCTTAGAGTTATGTGCACAAATCCCAATTGAAATAAATATAAATAAATAAAGACTCTATGGGTGGGTCATCTCAACAATTGGATAAATGCTAGGTTCGTCGTCAGCTATTAGCTTTATCGTCAGCAACAGTATTTGCATGAACATGCAAGTAATTAAGGAGTAAGTTATACGTAAATATAACTAGTAAGATCCTCGATCTTCCAGTTTAAATACTCCTGGAACAAGTGTTAGAAAATACAAACACATAATGAGCACAAATATAATATACACAAATATTATATCACCATATAATACTCAATAAGTTTCAAACAAATATTCAACAACAACACTATTTATCTCAACATAATCTATACTAAGGACTTGTCATAGCGGCAATGAAAGAAATTAACCAAATACCTCGACGAGTCCACGGCAACATACACAATGCTCCAAATCTACCACGGCAGCATACATAATGTCCCAAATATATTATGGCATCGAAGAAATAATTTCTATCGACTCAACATCATGACACAAAATCATGCCACACCACACCACAAATCATGTAGTAAGTGATTTTATATTCTTAACAAATGAATACACTGTATAGGGTAAAATATGCTATGCTAAGTGGCCGCTTAATAGAGTGACATGTGGAGCCTAACGCGGGGGACAGTTAAAACTGAAGGCAACTGTCCCGTTTGTCCCCGGAAAGGATGACACTCGTAAAGATGCAATAAATACCCTCCTCCCGGTAGCATTTATTGGAGAATATTCCACAACCCATTACAGAACGATTATCATTTATGCTCACCATTACACCTTCTTCAATGACCCTCATAATTAACATTAAAGAAGGGTATGATCCTAGGACCTTGTTCCCTAGGTGCAGCTATAAATAGTGAGCTTTGTTATCATTGTAAAGGACACAAATTTTTAGGCAAAATTATACTACAATCGATACAAAGCTTTATACAATTTTATCTTCTTACTCCTTGATTTCATTGATGTTGTGCCTGGAAACCCTACTCCCGGAATTACTATTTTTGCTATTTTATTTTCACTTCAAGGCTAAGTATTGCGTATTACTTCAATTATTTTATTATTTCAGGATTGAATTAATTTACTTATCTAGAAACCACATATAAATTCAACTGTACCTTTTTTATGGGTAAATAGTTTGGCACCCAACGTGGGGCCTAGATAACTGTGTAATTAGGAAAATGACAAGAGGATTCAGTCAGTGACATCTGCAATGAGGAAAATGATGCAACGCCGGTCCATGACAAGAGGTCCTCACGACATGTTCAGGAGGCGACTCTCGATGATCCTGAAGAGGAGCAAGTCCTTGAAGCGGTACGAGTCCTGCAAGAGTAGCAGATGGCCATTCTAGTCCATCTCATGCAGCCAGATAATGTTATGAAGGAGTTAAAGTAGGGGTTGTCGGGGGCTTCCAATAGTGCGAATGGACGAGGTCCAGTTCCTCCCGATGCTCCCGCGAATCAGGCAATGCAGAGGGTCGACAACAACACCCAGAGGGGCAAGGTTGGCTCCGATGGGGCTGGGGGGAGCGAATACCACCCCAATAATGAGAACGGTCCCTTCAAGATCGAACTCTTACGGTTTATGAGGGAAGTGAATTCCTGCATGGACCAAATCCTGGGCGAACCACCGGTGCTGAAAGGGCAAGACTCAAAGAAGTATACTCAATTGTCATACAAACCAAGCGCAACTCCACAATTAATCCCCAAGCAATTTAAAATGCCCGACGTGCCAAAGTATGATGGAACCTCAGACCCACAGGAGCATATTACCACCTATACAATGACGGTGAAGGGGAACGATTTAGCCCCACAAGAGATCGAATCTGTTTTGCTGAAAATATTCGAAGAGACTGTCACAGGGGGAGCCTTCACTTGGTATTCGTTATTACCCAAGCATTCCATAGATTCCTTTGAGATTCTCATAGACTCTTTTATTAAGTCCCATGCCGGGGCCAGAAAGGTGCAGGCCTGAAAGGCCAATATATTTAAAATAGCATAGGGAGAATTGGAGTTGCTGCGGGAGTTTGTCACCCGGTTCCAAATGTAGAGGATGTTGCTCCCGGGTGTTCCGGATGATTGGGCGGCTGAAGCATTCACCAAGGGTTTGAATCCGTGAAGTTCAGACGCTTCCCGGAAACTGAAGGAAAGCTTACTTGAGTTCCAAGTGATGACTTGGCTGAATGTACACAATCGGTACGAGTCTAAGATAAGGATAAAAAATGATCAGGTTGGCTTCCCGTCTTCGGCAAAAGGACGGAAGAAGAATAACTAAAAATCAAAAGAAGATTTCGACACAAATAGACGGTCTTCGAGGGGCCTTTTTTGCCCTACAAACGGGATGAATGATGCGACAGAGGTTTTTGATTGATAGATAGGTTCGTTATCGATAAAATAACCGATCGCGGTCGAAACAATAGATCATTGATGGACAAACAAGCATTGGGTATGCGGGATCCTTCCCACCCCAAGCCGTCAGAATACAATTTCAACGTTAGTGTAGTGGTGTTGGTATAAGCTATGAGAAACATCAAAGAAGCACGGTTCCCAAAGCCGATAAGGTTCGATCCCAGCCAGAGAGATCCCAACTTGTAGTGTGAGTACCACGAGACAAATGGCCACCGAACTGGGGACTGTCGACATATACAGGAAGAAGTGGCGACACTATTGAAGAATGGGCATCTTAGAGAATTCTTAAGTGACCGGGCCAAGAACAACTACGGTCGCAACCATGATAACGTGGAACCCTCAAAAGTAGGAGAAGCTCCCCCACGTGAGATTATCAACATGATCATCGAGGGAACGCGATCAACGGGGTCACCTTCGGCAACAAAAAGATGAAGATATCAATAATCCATAGCAAGAGACTCCTGGAAGTTGCTAAAGAAGACTACACTTTCACGGATGAGGATGCGGACAGATTAGTTCTATCGCACAATAATACATTGGTAATATCATTAAATGTACTAGATTTTAAAATCAAACACATTCTAGCGGATCCAATACGTTCAGCCAATATCATACAATGAAGGGTATTAGAGCATACATTAGATCGATAAAGGATATGTACGATGGAGCTAAGACTCGGGTCAGGAATGCGGAAGGTGACTCAGAGCTTTCTTTGGTGGTTATGGGGTTGCACCAAGGATCTGCGCTTAGCCCATTTTTATTTTCCCTACGATGGATGCTCTAACACACCATATTCAATTGGAGGTGCCATGGTGTATATTGTTCGCTGATGATATATTTCTGATTGATGAGATGCGAGGCGGCATTAATGAGAGACTGGAGGTTTGGAGGCAGGCCTGGAGTCCAAAGGTTTCAAGTTGAGTAGGACTAAGACGAAATATTTGGAGTGTAAGTTCAGCAACATGATGGGGGAAGCAGACAGGGTAGTGAGGGTCGACTCACAAGTCATCCCCAAGAGAGAAAGTTTCAAGTACCTAGGGTCAATTATCCAGGGAGATGGGGAAATCGACAGTGCTGATGCAAGACGGTAGGGTGATTTCCTATGCATCCAAACAGTTAAAGGTACATGAGAAAAATTATCTGATCCATGACCTTGAGTTAGCAGCTATTGTTTATGCCTTAAATATTTGGCGGCATTATTTGTACGGTGTCTATTGTGACGTTTATACAGATCACCAGAATCTACAACATTTATTTAAACAGAAGGATCTTAATTTGCGATAGCGGATGTGGTTGGAGTTGCTTAAGGATTATGATATCACTATTCTCTATCATCCTGAAAAGGCCAATGTGGTGGCCGATACTTTGAGTCGTAAGGCGGAGAGTTTGGGCAGCTTAGCATACTTATCGGTAGCAGAGAGGCCTTTAGCCTTGGATGTTCAGGCCTTGGCCAGCCAGTTTGTCAGATTGGATATTTCCAAGCCGAACCGAGTTTTGGCTTATGTGGTTTCTTAGTCTTCTCTTTATGATCGTATCATAGAAAGTCAAGATAGTGACCCCCATCTGCTTTTATTTAAGGACATGGTTTAGCACAGTGATGCCAAAGAAGTCACTATTGGGGATGACGGTTTATTACAGATGCAAGCAGGCTATGTGTGCCTAATGTAGATGGTTTGCGTGAGTTGATTCTCCAGGAGGATCACAGTTCGCGGTAATCCATTCATCCAGGTGTCTCGAAGATGTATCAGGATTCGAGGCAACACTATTGGTGGAGGCAAGTGAAGAAAGATATAGTTGGGTTTGTAGCTCTGTGTTTAAATTGTCAACAGGTGAAGTACGATTATCAGCGACAGGGCGAGTTGATTCAGATACTTGGAATTTCAGAGTGTAAGTGGGAGCGTATTACCATGGACTTCGTAATTGGGCTCCCATGGACTTTGAGGAAGTTTGATACTGTTTGGGTGGTTGTAGATCGGTTGATCAAGTCCGCACATTTTATTCTAGTTGGTACTACTTATTCTTCGCAACGGTTGGCTGAGATTTATATCCGCGAGATTGTTCGCCTTCACGGTGTGATAGTGTCCATCATTTCAGATCGGGGAACGCAATTTACATCATAGTTTTGGAAAACAGTGCAGTGAGAATTGGGCACACAGGTTCAGTTGAGTACAACATTTCACCCTCAAATGGACGGACAGTCCGTGCACACTATTAAGATATTGGAGGATATGCTACGCACTTGCATCGTTGATTTTGGGGGTTCTTGGGATCAGTTTCTTCCATTCGCGGAGTGTGCTTACAATAACAGCTACCAATCGAGCATTTAGATGGCTCCGTATGAGGCTTTATATGGGAGACGGTGTCGGTCTCTGGTGGGTTGGTTTGAGCCAGGTGAGACTAGGCTATTAGGTACTGATTTGGTGGAGGATGCTTTGGAAAAGGTTAAATTGATTCAGGTTTGACTTTGCACGACGCAGTCTAGACAAAAGAGTTATGCCGACAGGAAGGTCCGTAATGTTGCTTACATGGTTAGGGAGAAGGTTCTGCTCAAGAATTTGCCCATGAAGGGTGTGTTAAGGTTCGGGAAGAAGGGCTAGTTGATCCCTAGGTATATTGGACCTTTTGAAATACTTAAGAAGATTGGAGAGGTGGCCTATGAACTTGCTTTGCCACCTAGTCTATTCGGTGTTCATCCAGTATTTCATGTATATATGCTCTGGAAGTACGTCGGAGATCCGTCTCTTGTTTTGGATTTCAGCAAAATGCAGTTGGGTGGTAATTTAACTTATGATGTGGAGCCGGTGGCCATTTTAGACCGGCATGTTTGAAAAATGAGATCAAAGAACATAGCTTCAGTGAAAGTGCAGTGAAGAGGCCAGCCTGTCGGAGAAGATACTTGGGAGATTGAGCGGGAGATGCGGAGAAAATATCCACACCTATTTGAGGCTATAGGTATGATTCTAAACCCATTTGAGGATGAACGTTTATTTAAAAGGGGGAGAATGTAATGACTCGGCCGGTCGTTTTGAGTATTACAACCCCGTTCCCCCATTTACTACTCAATTTATACTTTACAGTTCTTATGTGACTTGCCGGGGTAATTGGTTCGGGTCCGGTAAAGTTTTGGAATGAATTAGTATTGCGACCAAACACACTCACGCAAGTATACGCGGTCGTTAAGTAATAAAGTGACTAAAAGCCG